>OVAF01000647.1:1996-28773 GCA_900406245.1 Odontarrhena argentea | reverse complement strand
CATATTGCTAACAATTAAAAACGATCACCAATTAATCACTAATCAACTAATCATCGATCATGATTCATCATCAATCATTGATTCATAAATTCACGCAAGAGACGCAACAAGCTGACAAATAAACAATCATCATACACCATCATACAATAGGTTCCTTTGATCATAAGACAAGAGGTAATAGTATCATACAATTACAAATCACTAATGCACGTTCTCTTTTCTTTGCCGAATATCACAAGTTATCGATTATGGCGTTCTAGTGTTCTTTTCTCAAGTTTAATTTCTAAGTTAGATTGTTAGAAGTTAACTAGGATTTTTAAGAAATAATTTGATTGAAACCCTCTTAATCATAACAAAGGTTCAAAAGAGAATTACGCATACATAAAATACTTAAGGGCTAATGTCTTAACATAATAACTTATTCATGTGAATGCATTAAGCTTGTTACAACACCCTTATACGGTGGACTAGCCCGCAGCTCGCTGGCCCGCCGCTGTCTGACCCGCATCCGCCCGTCGCTCGTGGCGGGCTTGCCCGCGTGACTCACCAATATGCAGGCTCCAGAAAACCCATCCAGACCCGCCCAACTAGTAGGTTTAACAGGCCAAGCCCACAGGCACCTTGCTCGTTTGACATCCCTAGTATAAGTAGAGCTGTCAATTCGGACTAAAGTCCGCGGATTATAATCCGGTCCGCTATGTAATAAGGCGGTCTAGGACTTCATTTTTCCTATCCGCAGTCCGGCGGATTGAATCCGCCGCGTTTCGCGGTCGCGTTTCGCGGTCTATAGCGGATTGATAACAACGGTGTATGGACTTTACCGCGGATTAATATATAAACTTAATTATTATTTATTTAAATTAACATATATCCTTTGCTGCAACTATTTAACTTCTAGCCTTCTAGGGTTTTGGATTATAATTATAACAGTTCTAGTTTCTATTTTTCCCTAAAATGTCGCCTCTCCTTTGTCTTCTTTGAAGTCGTGATTCAACTTTTTTATCTCCGGGACTTGTAACTCTGTAAGACTAAACGTGATTCTTATATTGTTTGTATATACATGACTCACGAATAATGATAACATTGTATATTGATTTCTCTTTTATGATCACATTATTACTTGGTTTTTATTTTTGATTTTATGGAACTTAAGTTTTATAGTTTTTATTTATGGTTATGAAATTTAAGTTTCATTTATTGTTTATAATATAAATTAACAACATATTTTTGATTAAAATATTAATCCGCGGATTGGTCCGCATATCCGCATATCTTAAGCGGTTTGGATTAGGACTTATACTTTTTATACCGCAGTCCACCGCGGATTAATCCGTCAAAATCCGGAAAAAAAAAACCGCCGCGGTGCGGACTGATAATCCGCGGATTAATCCGAATTGACAGCTCTAAGAATAAGTGATTAAAAAAAGGAAGGACGGGACTATGTGATTATAGGTATACCAAAATGGGAATTTGCAGAGCATGAGTATTGAGGATAAAGTTTTTGTTGAAAAAATAAGAAAAATTTTATATTAAAACTTATATATTTAATCTGTGTATTGATTTTTTTTTTTTTAAAGAGTATACTCCCAATATTTGATAATTAAAAGAGATAAAAAAAATATTTATGATTATTTGATTTTTCAGCAGAAATACTATTTTGAGACACAATATTCAACCATGAATTCCAATCCTTAAATTCTTCATTTATATAAGGG
The DNA here is from genome assembly GCA_900406245.1 of Odontarrhena argentea. NCBI lineage: Eukaryota > Viridiplantae > Streptophyta > Magnoliopsida > Brassicales > Brassicaceae > Odontarrhena > Odontarrhena argentea. Next base: position 27,058 of record OVAF01000647.1, on the reverse strand, counting down.
TGAATGAATTTTTTTTCTTATACTTTTATTAATATATTTTTAAAATAAAGTTGATTATATATAGATTCAAATCTGGTAAAGTATATTTCAAAATTGTGTTGGATGATATACGCATAACATATAAATTAATATATTGAATAATATATATATACATTGAGGCTTTGGTACGAAGTGCATATGTTTTTGGTTTTTAGAAAAATAATAATTTTGAGAAAAAATATGATTTTATTTATTCATTTTAGTTTTCAAAGGATCGTTATTTTTTCGGTTGAAAATCATACCATGTTAATCAATTTATATTTTAGAAATCCAATTTTCTAATAACAATTATACCTTTTCCAAAACTAATTATTATAGATTTACAATGTACTCTTGTTGACTGATTAATATTTCAACAATTTGAAAGTTATTTTGTTACAAAAAGTAAAGTGGTTGCCGAATTAGTTAGTCAAACTAATAAATGTGTATATTAGTCAAGACACTATCTTCATAATTTCACATTAAATAACTACACAAAAATCTACCTCTTTATTTTCTTATAAATAGATTTTGTATATGCATTATTTTTATCATGTCTTAAACCTAAAACACCATTTATCAACTTAATATTAACAAAAACATCTACTAGAAACCAAACAGTCATTTTGCAATCATGTCAATGAGACAAACAAAAGGAAAGCAAAAGATCGAGATGAAAAAAGTCGAATCCTATGGAGATAGGATGATCACTTTCTCTAAACGTAAGTCCGGCATTTACAAAAAACTGAATGAAACTGTTACTATGTGCAATACAGATGTTGCTTTTCTGGTTTTTTCTCAAGCCGGAAAACCTTACACATTCGCATATCCGTCTATGGAGGATATGGCAGATCGATTAAATAATCCCCCGGAGCATGGAACGTCCACAGAAGAAAATGATACTACTACTTCGTTGATTGAGGCGTATAAGAAACAAAAAGCTGTGAATCTCATGACAAAGTATATGAAGATTGTCGAGGATCTCGACATGGAAAAGGAAAAGGAAAAAATGTTGAAGAAATCAAGAAAAGAAGTGGAATTTCAAAAAATGTGGTGGAATCGCTCTTTTGAATGCTTGAGCGTGGAAGATTTGAAGAGAAGGCAACAAGCATTTACCAAGCTATATGATAGTTTGTACGATGTGGCTATCTCACAGTCCGGAAAAGACGGCGAGGTTTCGTCTTATGGACGTGGGTAATTTAGAAGTTGTGGTGGTGATGAAGCATGAAGAAACTTGATGATTTCGTTTCTTCATATTTAAATTGATGTTTTTGTTCCTTTTTGTTGTCATCTTGATAGATATAATTTATATGGTTGATGGAACTATTTATCAATTCTTGTCTTTTTCTACAGGTGGTCATTATATTTTAATTTTTAGTTGAAAATCATTTGATATTTTACTAGAAGATTTTTCGTGCTACACACCGAATATTTTCATTTTATATTTTACTAGAAGATTTTCCGTGCTACGCACAAAATATTTTCTTATGTTAATGTTATCTATTATAATTTGATAGAAATGATAAATTTAATTATTAACATAAGCTCTTATTAATTGGTTTTGAAGTTTAATACCTGATCCTATAAATGTAAATATAGTTTTATAAAATAAATACCTATGTCTAGTGAATATATAGAAGAAACAAATAGTGATTTTACATCTATTCTTCATGGAAATCATGTTATATATATATATAAAATACTATACAATATGTAAATGCTAGATGTGTGAATTAAGATTTTATAGATTATGGAGTTGCATTATGATTTATTAAAGATTTTCTTATATGAATATTTATCATAAAGTACTAATTGTCACTATTTGAGTGTTGTTTAATCTAAATTTGTCGACTGAAAAAATTTGTAAGGATATTTTGAATTTCACGTCTGTCCTTTAGATGTTTGTTGTTGCTCTAAAATACAAAAATTTTATCGCTAAGTTCAAAAAGTGTTACCGGGGCTAGAGTCAAATCTCAAGAATATGCGGGTTGCCGTCGGCCTCGTGGGATTANAAAAAAAAAAAAAAAAAAAAAAAAAAAAAAAAAAAAAAAAAAAGTTTTACCGTGTTAGTAGAGTTTTGAAGTTTTGATACTTTTTAAGCTATTGGTCTTGAAACTTTATTTCTTCTTTATCATTTTTTTTCTCGACACGTTTGATATCTATAACAAGAAACTTTCTTTTTTATGTTCTTTCTGCATGTTGGCCAGTCCTCTTTAGTGTTCAAGATTTGATATTTTTAGTAGACTTTCATATCACCTTTTATTTTTTACAGTTTTTTTTTCTTGTAAAACTCATTTCCGTTACTTGGACTCCTCTTTCGGAGTCATATAACTTGTGGCAAAGAATTCAATATATCTTCAAGCTTGGCTAATCATTTAATTTTTGGGGCATAGTTGATGACGGTATTTTAACGCTTTGGATATCAAATACAATTTATACCCCGACTAAGCAACCGAAATTAATCAATGTAGTATAGAAGGGGTCGAACACAATGACCAATGAACAATCTAGACTCGAAATGCAATGCGATAAAGTAAATATAGTATTAATAACTAAACTATAATGCAAGTAAACGAGATGGGAAAGATGATGATGAATATCTAGTAACCAAGAAGCAAAACATCAAGTAACAAGAGATGATGATGAGGACGACTATAAGTAAACATTAGCAAAGATGATGATTAAGGATGTAAAAAATAATAAGAAAGCGTTAAGACTCATGCAGGTTCGGAAAGTACAAATCAAGTAGTAGACTCTCGAACTGGTGTCGATCGAAACCTTTGCAATGTGTTGATCGATTCAGATCCAAAGTAGTAGACTCAGGTCGCTACTACGCTCTGAGTTTCCTAGTTCTTGAGCTAGAACACACGTAATGATCCACAAGGCACCCAAATGGAAGTTTTATGGATCAGTACCAGCGAGATGAGAGCATTGAGATTATTGTTCAAATACTCATAAGTAAAACGATCAATTCTTGATGCTAGTGGTAATCCATCTATTCGGCATAGTTGGTAATCCATCACTACCACGGTTGGCAATACCGCTTGGATCCTAGAATTGTTAGCCTGAGGGTGTTACCATGAAACTAGCATATAAAGATCCTCTCTGGTCGGAGATGACATAGAGACCTAATCACTTTAGATAACATCATAGAAAACTAGAAGCAATGCACTATTCTAGTAACGAGATATGTACAAACCTGCTACTACACGAATCTCAACAATGGATCTACTCACTCATAATGAGAGAGCAACACATAATGAAAAGAGAAACTTTATTAGAAACAAACCAAAAGTCTGTGTAGAGAATAATAGATAATTACAAAAGAGTCTTAACAAGAGTATATATACGTGGAGGCACGAAATAAGGTAAAAGGTGTCCTCTAGAAGCCTCAAGATACCAATCAAATTAGATCAATCATCTTATGGAAAGTTATGAATTCTGTTGCCGAGCAGGTGTCAGCCAACACTATGGTGTGGTGTCAGTCGTCACTCTTGAGATATCTTCATGGGAAATTCGTACTTGAGTGTTGGTCGCCACCTTGGTATGATGTCGTTCATCACTCTACGGCAGGAATCCTCATTTCTTCGGTTCTTGCTCCATTACGTAATAAAAAGCATCAGTTTTCTTCCAAAGTCCACAAAAAACCCGTAACACGTACGTTTACCTAAAAACACTCTTAATATGATGAAACATAGGGAAAATCCCCTAAAAAAATAGCTATGACCTCTGTTCTAAAACGCGGCCGCGGAGGCCGCAAAGGCGCCGGTTATGCGCTCGACGGTGGTTCTCCGCCGGGCTTATGCCTAAGTCGGATTTAAAATCGGGAAAATCAGAAAAACGATTTTTTATAACAATATTTTCATTCTATTTCGCTCTAAAAAGGATGTTTTCTGTTAGATCTATTGTTTTGTAATGAAATTTAGTCGAATCTGTCATAAAATCAATGAAAATAAGGATGAAAAAAAACTGGCGGCCATAGATTAGAGTTGATGGGAGCTTCTGAACGCATGGGAGAATGGAGAAGATGAAAAGAATATTACTATTTTAGCCCTAATCTCAATGTCAGCAAAAAAAAAGAGCCTAATGGGCTTGAACCCACATTCTTAATTATAGTTTGGAAGGTACCAACCAAAACTGCCAACATCAACTTCTGTCATGACATGTGATCACTAATATTTAAGTCTATATTTATAAGTTCTAAATTAATTAAATCTAATATTTTAATAAATCCTAAAACAAATCTCCGATTACTCCCCGATTAATCCCCGAGTAATTGATTAATCGCTAGGTGTGGATGCAAAAAAAAACACCACAATAGAATTTGTATAGTTCTTTTAGGGATTCGTCAACTTTCAATGAATAGAAACTCAAGAACAGATGAATGCAAGAGCTTTTTTATTGATTAGGGTTTTTCTGCGAAGCCGCAGAGTGTTTATGTCAAAAGTTTATGTCAAAAGTTTATGTCGAAAATTTATCGTTCCCCCTATTCTGACGAATTGGGGGACTATTTATACAAAGAATAGCCTGAGCCCTAGGTCGGCGAGAATCTAGGAAAATCTAAGGAATAAAGGAAAATCCAGGAATAAAGGAAAATCCTTTATTTGAATCTATCCATTGGAACGTTCCGGAACATTCTCTTGAACTAAGTCGGTAAAGTGGGCCTCATGGATGTTTCCGTTGAGATGGGCTTGAATCCACGGGCCGTAGTGAGGACGTTCCTAGTTCAAGGAAAATGGTTAAGTGTTCACGTAGTCGTCAGGAAAGGAAGCTTTCACGTTGACGTCAGACCCCGGGTTTCAGGCCTAAACTTCCACTTGAGACTTAGTCAATTTCCTGTAAGCTGAGTCATCATTGACCGGTGACTTTGAGGAGGGGGATTTTGACCCAAACAGTTAGCCCCCCAGCTCGTAGCGTTAGAAGTCTAATGTTGCGAGCGATTAGAAGTCAAGATGACGAGGCTTCAATACCATATTACTTCGAAAGGAGCTGGGAGCGCCGATTGCCTCTTCAAGCCAACGACGTTGAAATGGTGGTGCTGGGGAACGAGAGAAAGATAGTGTGGAGGAGAAGAAACAGACAACTTTTTGCTGACGTAAAAGAGCCGACATGAAAGAGCTGATGTGAAGGCGCCGACGCCAATACTGGAAAAGCGAAGAGCTGATGCCGCGTGATGACATGTGGTGAAGTTGACAGTTCGTGGAGCAAAGGAGCCGAGGTGGGCCTCTTTTTGAGGTGAAACACGTAGTCTTTGTAGATGATGACGAAGGCGTAGCTCGAGACTACGAAGCTAATGTCTCTGTCTCTGACGACTTTGTAGAACATTCAGGCCCGGCTGATGGCTTGTCTGATGCAAGTGATAGACTGTACCCTGATTCTTCATCCCTTCGCAATGAGCTGATGTTGTAGAGACGTCACTTAAATACAAAGACCCGAGCTGAGGAGAAGTTAGCTATGCCGAGCGAGAGGACTGCGAAGGGTCGAGATAGTGAAGGCAATATGGAGATTAGTGTCGTTGAGGCCGGTGTGACAGTAGCGTTTTGATGGCGTCGATGCCGATTTAGCCGAGAAGATGGTGTCGAGCGTTGAAACTATCAAGACCCCAAATGATGGGTTTGGAGTGACGATAGACTTCGTTGTTGGTTACGAGACCGAACTAGTTGAAGAGAAAAGCGAGGACGCCATGATATTGAAGACTAGTGACAATGAGGTGACGAAGTTGTCAGAGGTTGTTCGCTTTGCAAGTGGCGGCAAAGGATGCCGAGGTTGACGGGAACATGCTTGATTTGTAATAGTCTTAGTTATTTGTTTTTATTTTGACTTTGTAGTCTCAGAGGATAGCCATTACGGCGTTACTCATGTCTTAGATGTCGAGTCTGAGAAGGCAGTCGCTGTAGGATGAGTAAGATGTTTCGACCAGTGTTATGTTAACTGGGTTTTGATTGATGAGACCGATGCTTAGATATCGGGTTCTTAAGTGTGGCATGATATTTGGTTTACAAACACTTTTTCCACTAAAGTGTCTGCTCCGAAGTATCGATGCAAATATCCGACCAACGTTCAGATGTTGGGTTTTTGGATGTCATAGACATTTTTAGCGGGTTTACAAGTCCGTTTTCCACTAACGTCTTGCTCCTACTAAGAGTGTATGCGCACATGTTCCCAAGAGGGTATCCCATAGGGATGTAAGAGCTCAATCTGAGTGGCCAGCTCAGACGAGAAGTTATGAGCGTCAAGAGACTAGAAAAATTCGAGCGTCAAGAGACGATAAGTGACGATCGTCGAGAGACGATAAATTTTGAGCGTCAAGAGACGATAAGTGATGTTTGAGTGTCGAGAGACATTAAAGGATAGCGTCAAGAGACGATAAGTTTTGAATGTCAAGAAACAAATAAAGTTTGACTTTCAAGAGACAAAATAAAGTAGCGTCAAGAGACGATTTTTATGAGCGTCAAGAGACGAGTATTATGAACGTCAAGAGACGAGTATCACGAGTGTCAAGAGACGAAAGCGCGTCTAGAGACGAGTGTTTTGGGAGTGTATGAGTATACGTACCCGTTCCCAAAATCCACCATCAACCCTAACTTGCGACTCAAGCAAAAACACTTAACCTGAAACTGGCATGGACATGTTAGAGAGGCTGAAGCAGAACGATGATTTCTCCCTGACCACACATCGGATCGGTTTGAACTTGGTTTTCTTAAAAAGATAACGTTTTGGCATTCGGTTTGATAGGTTATACTTCTCGTGGATCCTCACGGTTCGTCGGGAAGTCGCCTCGCAAAGTGGCTGATGACAAGTGATCCGGATCTGCGAATCTGGTTCGGTCAAACTGGAGACCTCTTCACAGAAAGACCGATAACTCTTCTACGGAAGATCTGATCCCAACGGTTCTGGTCTATAAACAAATAAGACATTCAGGCCTTCGATATGATATGTTATAGACCGCGTGGTTTGTGATGGTTCACCAACAATACTTCTCACAAGGTGGCTAATCGGAAAGATCGTACTGCTGCGGACAGACTAGACACTCTGGAATAGATTACCATAACTCCCTAACGAAGGCTCTGATCGAGGAGATATCAAATTTCCTGGAAAGTTAAGAGTCGGGGCTACGCGCTCGCTTCCTGGTTCACCACGGTTTGCTAGATAAAGGCCTTGAAAGTGGACCGACGTTTCTGACCGGAAAGTTGGTGCCCTAGGCTGCGGAGAATTCGACAAGGCTTAGCCGTTGAATCTGCTGGTCATTGGATCTCTCGAGTAGCTGATTTACCAAAGCTTTNACCGACGTTTCTGACCGGAAAGTTGGTGCCCTAGGCTGCGGAGAATTCGACAAGGCTTCGCCGTTGAATCTGCTGGTCATTGGATCTCTCGAGTAGCTGATTTACCAAAGCTTTCAGTCCTGCGGTGCTCTGTCCGTCTGGTGGTGTTGTCGAGGAGTCATGAGGTTGTCCTCCGGCGTGAATTTGAAACCGCCCGATTAACGCCTAACGAGTTTTTGAACCTTGGCTATGACGGTATGGAAAAGAGGTCAAAATCACGTCGTATATATCAATAGTCTAGAATCTTGAGTCCTTGGAAAGGAAATGCAAGCTTTGTTTCCTTCTTTCACTGTATACATCAACATCTTGTCTTATTTTGCATATTCATATGTATTCTTATAAATATTTTTCTCCAACTCTTTTAATCCTTGTAAATCTCTTGCTGAAATTAGCCTAGATTTCTTTAATGTGTTTAATTAAATTTAATTTAAAAGAAAAAAATCAAGAGGGAAAACAAAAATCTACAACCATGATAGTCTTACAATTTTATTTTTTGATATATATTATTAGCAACCAACATTTTTGTAATTACATCATTAAAAGTCAATGAACCATATATACTACTTTGCGATTTTTACTTTACATGTTTATATATCTTTTATATATGAAAATTGTCTGTAAACACTTGTTAAAACTTCTTCTTTCATTTATACACTTTAACATATACACTTTTTAAAAGCTATGGCCGTGTTCTTTTGTTGGTCGCCGGCGATTAACGCTGCGACAGATAAAATACCCAGATTTATATTGCTTGAAGAGTAAGATTGTGGAGAGGAGAGAGCCAGCGTTTCAATAATTAGAGACGTTGCGACTGTTTATGAACCATAATCCTGACGCTAAAAGATTCCAGCGATTGTCGCAACTAAGCTGCGACTCTTTTCAACCGATGTTGCGATTCCACTTTCTCTCTCCACCATCTCAATCAGCGCTGTTTTCTTTTTTGCCTTTTTTTCTTATATTGACCTGATATCATTTTTTTTTTTTTTTTGCGATGATGAAGATGACTACGACTTTGATTATTGCACAGACTTCGTTAACAACTGTTGCGATGACTTGGGTGATAAGAGCAGCATGGCTTNAAGAGCAGCATGGCTTTTTAAAACCAACAATTCCTAAGGGCGCGCCCAGGGGAAGTCCCCCCCCCCCCAGGCCAAATACGCATATCTCATGCGCTCCCTATCCCAATATACTACATAATATGTTCAACATACTTGCACTGATTTTCATCCCGCCAACTATAGTATGCCTCTGGTTTGGACGGTGAGGAGGTATGTAAAAACGTGTGCACAGCAAGCTACACATACACATATAGAGAGGAAGAACTTTGGTTTNGAAAATTTTTTTTTTTTTTTTTTTTTTTTTTTTTTTTTTTTTTTTTTTTTTTTGGTAAAGGAAGTATAAACATAATATAAAACTTTCATTTACCTCAGGATCATATTCTGCATCCAAAATTTGTTCTTCAGTGATAGACTTGGTTCTCGGAAGGCTATAAACAGACTGCCTCACAAACGTGTCCTCGTCTTCGTAATCAGGTATTAGACTTCCAATGAGGGGAATAGTTTCAAAGGCCAGAAGTTGAAAACCAATGGGGAACCCGTGCAGAAACCAGGTAGATTGCTTAAGTTTTTGAATGACAACAGATCTAGAAGATATGGACCTATCCGCACCAAAGTCATCCATGTCAACGTAAAAGACTCTCTCCCCCATGGATGCTTAAGAAAGGCATCTACATCTTTAAGCATCTCAACCACGCACTCAGAGTCTGCCAGAGACACCTTGGTAGTTTGAACAATGCCTTTTACTATTATGAGCCAATTTCCTTTCACCTGGATGTTTTCTCAAAGCATTTCAACAAGGCGAGGAATGGTAACATACTTGACATTCTCTCCAAACCGAACATTCCAGTATTTGTCTTTGGCTCTCTGTGGAGTCTGTGGAATGGCAGTGGTGACCGGAGCGCAATTGAGTCCAGAATATCGAACTCCCTCAGAGAATACCGAATGGGACAACCCCCGAACACAAACCACAGTTCATATCTATAGGACATCCAGAGCAATTTGCTTAACATGCCGATTACGACCTTCCCAGAAAAAAGACATTTTCGAGCAGGAATTTCAAAAAGCTTCTTAAACTGCGAGTTCATGAGAATTTATTTAACTCATGTGTACTCCTTCATCACATCCTTGATGTCCTGTAAGTACTCAAGTTTGGAAATCGAATTGATTCGGCCCTTGGGGGCAACTAGAGATCCCAGTGTTCTTAGTCTTCAGGACACAGGGGTTTCTCCTTCAAACATTAGATATACTCTGCAATGAAGTTCAAACATCACAAGTTACATGGCCGTCGTTTCTAAAATCGGCATCAAACGCATAAAATGAGAAAGAAGTGCATACAAAAAAGTGATTTGCATGGAACAATTTCTGGGTTTCGGGGTTTTAAATAGTATATATGAATCCTAGAACATGAAAAATACAAAGAAATTAGTACAACTGAGAACTTCATATCTTCTATCGATCGACATCTACTCTTATTTAAATTGGAAGTACACTTAATGAAAAATAGATTAGGTGGCATCCCTTCATATGACGTGTAATGCCACATGTAATTTATACAAAATCTTGGGATTTTCACGCTTTTCTTTCTTGAAGATTTTCTGGGGAATTCTCTCATTCACAACAAATCCATAAATAACTCAATTTCTGTTTCTTAATCTCAATTCCGAGTAGAATGAAAATTATTCCTCATTCGATTCCAAACAATCGAGTCTTTCCAATTTTGCAAAACGGTTTAAAAATCATAAAGTTTGATTTTCGATTGTTTTCACTTGAATCTTCGGATCTTCGCGTCCCAAAATCAATCTTTTTTATTTTCATCTGATCGATACTTGTCGATATTCTCATCTAATCGATACTAGTCGTTTCTGAAGATGTTGATGCCCAAAAGTGTATATTTGTTCCGAGGAAGCTTTGAAACAAGAGTTTCGGCATAATTAGTTCTAACTACAGTTTGTTGATCCCTAGAGTGAATATTTTGCTTCAAGGACGCTTTGAAACTTTAGTTTCTGCAGAAGAGAATTTCTTAAAAGAAACATGTAATGAAGTCGCATTGTATTCATGTGTTTACGTCTCTAAGAAGTCAAAGTCTCTTTATCTTCTTCAAGTTATAAGTCTATGTGGGTGGTTATTACGTCTCAGAGGAAATCAAGAGATGTTATTCTTATCTAATTAACAAGAGCACATCTTTGTTGATTGTTACGTCTCCCTAGAAGCAAGGTATAATTCGTCTTCTTTGGTTTGTGTTTCGTATCTTCTCCTTCCTAATCTCTCTGGACAAAGTTTGTTTTATTTTCTCCTTACTTTTCTTCCAATTTTTTTTCCCCAGCTTTCTTACTTTGATTGACTTTAAAAATACTTCACAAAACCTGATCATGAATCTTTAACAGTTACAAGTTACTTAATCCCAAAAGGATGGAGAAGATTCATGATACTGGAGGAAAATAAGAACTTGTGAGGCTTAAGTTTTATGAAGTGCTTGCTCGTGACACTACAAGAAAACAGACAGATTGTGGCTGCAAATTTGCGACCACAAAAAGTGGTCGCAAAATTTTGTGACGACATTTCGACAGAATAACGACCGAATTGAGACTACATAAAAAAATAGTCGCATTATAGTTGGTAAAATGTGACGGAAATTCGAAGTTCAAATCTAGTCGAAAAAATGAAACGAAATTATGACTACTTTACAACTGGATAGTTTTGGTATGAAAGTAGTCGCAAATTTTGTGACAACATTCTAACTAATCTGGTAGTCAGAAAATTGTGGTCGCAAATTTGTTGGATTTTTGTAACCAGATTGTGACTGCTTGAGTAGTCGTAAATCCGTGGCAATGTAGTGATAATAATGTGTAACTAAATTGCAACCATTAGTTGCAAATTAGTCATAAAGATGGTAGGTAAGACACGTTTTAATTATGGTGGGTTGGTGTACCTAANAATCACCGAACCCGAAACCCGAATGGGTAACCGAATGCCCACCCCTAGTTACAATTGGGTCACATTATTAGTCTATATATACCAACCACCGAGTGCTCTTCATTTCATCAATTCCTCTTCTCCAATATAAAATCGTTGGAAAAAAAAAAACGTGCAAGAAAAAAAAAACCTAGAAAAAAAAAATGGCGGATTATAAATACTGGATCTCTGCCAGATCTCTGCCTGATCGTGGATGTACAACATAATGGATCCATGCATGGGCAATTTCACGGATGAATTCGTAGCTGGGGTTGAAAGTTTCTTGGAGTTTGCCGGTAACCAACAATTTGCAATGGATAACAAGGGTAAGATATATCGTCCTTGTTTTCAATGTAAAAATGGTGTTCGTCGTCACGGTCCTAAAGTTAGGAACCACATTTATGGTAAAGGCTTTATGCACGGATACTATATTTGGTTTAACCACGGGGAAGAACTAAATATAGATGTAGGAGCTAGTCATGGTAATGTAGGAACTAGTCATAGTAATATTAATCCCGGTAGTAGTAGCTATAGTGGAAATTATGAAGAAGAAGTAGTGCCAACCAGAGGGGAAGAAGGAGAAAAATACGTTGAAATGGTGAATGATGCCTTTTATAAAACCATGAATCCCGGTAATATATATCAGGATGATGACGGCTATCAGGAAANGGATGACGACGGCTATCAGGAAAACGCAAGACCTAACGCGGAAACACAAAAGTTTTATGATATGTTAGAAGCTGCAAATAATCCATTGTACGATGGTTGTCGTGGATGTCACTCTAGGCTGTCTGTAGCATCTAGGATGATGAGCATTAAGGCGGGAAATGAAATGTCTGAAAATTGTGTGGATCAGTGTTTGGATCTTATCTCGGAGATATTACCAGAAGGAAATACGGTCATTCGTTTATTTTACGAGTTAGAAAAACTTATGCGGAAAATGGGCTTCCGATATCATACAATAGATGTGTGCTATAATAATTGTATGATATTCTAGAAAGAAGATGAGAAGTGGGAAAGGTGCAAATTCTGTGATCACCCATTGGTGTTTACCTAGCTAGATGTGGTATTTACCCATTGGTGACAGATTGAAGAGATTGTATCTGAGCGAGAAGACAGCAGCGTCTATGAGATGGCATGCCGAGCATGAATCTCAGGACGGAGAAATGTGTCATCCATCAGATGCAAGTGAGTGGAAAGAATTTAACAACATAAAGATTTTGCAAAAGAAACACGAAATGTGTATTTGGGATTGTGCACGGATGGTTTCAACCCATTTGGGATGTCTAAGAACTATTCATTATGGCCTCTGATTATGACTCCTTACAACTTACCTCCGGGTATGTGTATGAAGAGAGAGTATTTGTTTCTCACGGTTTTGAACTCGGGCCTGAAGCATCCGCGAGGTAGTCTAGATATCTTTCTCTGACCATTGATAGACGAGCTGAAAGAATTATGGTCAACTGGAGTTGAGGCCTTCGATAAGTCGACGAATGAGACATTCACACTAAAGGCTGTTCTTTTGTGGACGATAAGCGACTTTCCAGCATATGGGATGTTGTCAGGGTGGACTACACATGGGCGATTGTCCTGTCCCATTAGCATGGAAGACAGAAGGACTTTTCAGCTGCCTAATGGGAGGAAATCTTGTTGGTTTGACTGCCATAGACGGTTTCTCCCGCCTGGTCATCGATTGCGGAAGAATAAGCGTAACTTCTTAAAAAAAGTAGATGCCTCGGACCAGGAACCGCCTCAAACCTTGACCCGTGAACAAGTTTACTACGAGCGTTTAATGGGTGTAAATCCACAACGAACCTCTGTGGTTGGGGGGAATGGTCATGAAGAGAAGGAAGAAGGATATGGGAAATACCATAACTGGCACAAAGAAAGCATATTTTGGGAACTACCGTATTGGAGAGATCTCAATTTATGTCACAATCTTGATGTTATGCATATCGAAAAGAATTTTTTTAATAACATCATGTATACATTGATGAACGTCCCCGGGAAGACGAAAGACAACCTTAACTCAAGGTTGGATATTGCGATCTTCTGTAACTGCCCCGAACTGCATCTCGACGACAATGGCACCGCGCCTGTTCCTATCTTCAGACTGAGCTCGCAAGCGAAACGAAAGCTGTTGGAATGTGTAAAGCACGAGGTGAAATTCCCAGATCGATATGCAGCAGACTTAGCATCATGTGCGGACATTAGGGCAGGAAAGTTTGCAGGGATGAAAAGTCATGACAGTCACGTTTTCATGGAGCGTCTGCTTCCTTTTATACTGATGGAGTTGATAGATCCAACTGTCCACGAGGCTTTATCAGGTATCATTATCAATTTCTTTAATTTTAATCTATTACACTAGTACTATATGAAAAAAATTACATAATACATAATTAGTAATTTTTGCAGCGATAGGAGGTTTTTTCCGGGACTTATGCTCTAGATCATTGCAAAAAAGTCGAGTGGAGACTACGAAGGAGAACATCGTCATCATTATGTGCAATTTGGAGAAGATATTCCCCCCTTCTTTCTTCGATGTTATGGAACATGTAGTCGTACATCTCCCCTATGAAGCCGAATTAGGTGGTCCTGTTCAGTATCAGTGGATGTATCCGCCGGAGCGGTTATTTAAACATCTTAAGGGAAACGCCAATAACAAAAGATATCCGACCGGTTCGATAGTGCAAGCGTACCTAAATGAGGAGGTTTCATATTTCTCAGAGCACTACTTTGCTGGACATATCAAAACAAAAGCAAGGTAATTGTTTTTGATAGAAGAAGTTTATTAATTAAGTACTTCATCATATGAATTGATTTCTTAAGATCGACATCCAATTTTAAGGATGACTAGGTTTAAAGAGGCCGAAGGAACGAAATATCCAGTTCCCGTACCAGACATGTTTACTCATGAGGGTACTCCGAGTGGGCAAGAAAGAAAAGTGTGGTTTACTAATAATACAAAAGAAATCAAATGTGCTCATTCTTACGTTCTTCGGAATTGTGAATATTTTCCTCCACTTGAGAGGTACACTTCATATATATATATATATATATATAGCACTCCTAACGTCCACAAATAACTTATACAAATGTTAATCAAATGTGTTAACATCTTGCACGAGGAACATATCCGATATTACAATCCCGACATATCAGAGGAAATGTTGTTAAAAAAATCACAGAAAGAATTTCCATCTTGGGTTAAGAATTACGTAAGTGGGATTAGCTCCTTGAAATGATTTTTTAATATAATTAAAGTCAATATTCTGTATATATTTTTGTGCAGGTCGTTGAGTACTCGAGGAACAAGAGTGCATCAGATGCTTTCCCAGCTTCGGTTCAAGAACTTGTAGAGGGTCCCCAAAACCACGGAAAAACGTGGCCCATAAATTTCACGAGAGGGTATTTGTTTCACACAATGGAACACGGAAGAGAGAAAAACAATGAACTACGGAGTTTGTGTTAAAGGTAAAAAAATTTCAGATGCGAGTGATGAAGCAGATTTTTATGGTTACATCTTAGACATTATACAGCTCCAGTACCAGGGATTGGTTGGCTTGAAGGTCACTTTGTTTAAATGTAAGTGGTTTGATCCCACTATCGGTAGAGGGACTCGATATAGAGATGGTGGACGTGTCGTTGATGTCCTATCAACCAAAAAGTATAAAAAATACGATCCACTCATACTTGGTACGTAAGAGTTAGTCACCTTTATTTTCTGGTCCAGATATATATATTATGTAGTAATTGTTCATGTTCAACATTTGCAGCTTCTCAGGCATACCATGTTTGTTACATTCCATACCCCTCGACATCATTGTCCCGACATGTTTGGTTAAATGTCATGAAGGTCAATCCGAGAGCAAATATCATTGAGACGTACAAAGAAAAAGATTTAGTTCTCCTGCAACAAGAAAATGACGATGAAGTTACGCCAGTTGAAGAAATTCAAGTTAGCAATTAGCCGATAAATCACTTTCAGGTGATTATATCGATATTGAAGTTGCAGATGCTGAACCAGAAGACAAGTTTCAAATCAATTTATCATCCTCGGGCGAAGACGAAGACATTGAAGAACTGGGAAATGAGTTTAGGTATTAGCAGTGTAATCGTGTGTACTAAATAAATTCTCAGATGACGTTATTTAATAAATAATTGAGATCTCAAAATTAATTCGTCGATTACTAATTAAATTAATTACGAAAAAAATTGAAATGATTATACGCAATTTTGTAAAATTCCAACATTTCTCTAAGTTTGAAAATTGCAACCACATTCCGACCGTGGTCGTGAATACTCATTACCAAATCATATGAGCAAAATACACAATAGCACGCACAGCATAATTGTCACATACTCCTTACTAGTTTACGAGAACGCGTGTTCGAGCCGTGATGGCTATGAAGCCACATNCCGACCGTGGTCGTGAATACTCATTACCAAATCATATGAGCAAAATACACAATAGCACACACAGCATAATTGTCACATACTCCTTACTAGTTTACGAGAACGCGTGTTCGAGCCGTGATGGCTATGAAGCCACATTTTTTACTTTTTTGTAAAACTCCAAAATTTATCTAAGTCTGAAAATTGCAACCACATTCCCACCGTGGTCATGAATACTCATAACCAAATCATATGATCAAAGTACACAATAACACATACAGCCTATTGGTGACACACTCCTTAATAGGTTACGAGATCACGGGTTCGAACCGTGTAGAAGACTTAAGGGTTATTTAGGGGTTGTTTAGGGGTTATTTTTGCAACAACATAGTAATGAAATGGTATATTGTGACCACATTACGACGACATAGCTTAGATAGGACTACATTGTAACGGTTTTGTTACTAGTATTACAAATTAAAACCTTTTTAATGATTTGTTAACATATATTCATGCCCAAAACTCATATTGTAAGGTTAATGACTATGGATTATGATCATTTACTTCCAAATTTTAAAAATGGACTCATACACAACATATCATTCAAAACACACATCATCCTTTCATAAGCATCATGTTTAACTACATTCATGTTAATTCCATTATTTAAAATGTGGGTTTATATTTTTTGGTAGGATTGACACCTTATAGTTTACCAATAAGTCATAGGATCATGGGTTGTATACAAATATGTTATGTAACCAAGCTAAAGGACATTCACAAAATATAATATTCATTGAATCATCATAGGAACATATTTGCAACTTCATTCCTACTGTATTGTGACTAAATTTCGACTAGAGTCGGTTTATAGTCTTAAATTTTGTGACTAATTTGCGACTGACTTTTTAACAAACGAAATTTCAACGATTTTGTAACCAACTTGTAACCACATAGCGATTACACTTTTTTGTCGTCTTTAATTAGTCGCAAAATTTACGACCATAGTGTGACTATTTTTATTGACTGTTATGACTTTAACACCAAATTGCGACTACTAAAATTAACTTTTACCCCCAAAACTTATTCATTTTACCGCGTCTAATTTTTTCGTGGTCGCAAAATTGTCACAAATTTGGGTTAATACACATTACCCTAATTTCTCTTTCTGAGTCTTGAGCAGAAATCTCATGTGTTTCTTTTCCTTATCTCTTTAGCCGCCTTATGTCTCTCTCGATCTCTCTCTATTCTCCGATCACAACCACCGCCTCCTTCTACTATTCCGATCAAAACCCCACGAGCATCCTCCTTTATCATCCAACGACCACCACCAAACCTTAGCCATTCCTTTATCATCTCTATCGAGATAGATTCCACCACCAGACCTAGCCGCAATCGATGAATCTGTTCTTCGAGAAATAGATCAATCGATTGCATTCGAACCATAAGCTCCTTCTTCTCTCTTCCAAATCCAAAAACTCCTCCTCTTCTCTCTTCGAAAACCCTAACCGACTACATCTGACATGCCTCCTAAATCGAAGAAAGGACGTGACGGAGCCTCCAATACCGGTGACAGGAGCGTCACCAACGGCAAGAGGAAGGTCTCCTCGACTTCCTCGAACCTAATCCTCAACCGCCCTCTTTCATCTGTCAGCCGTAAAAGTCAAGGGAAGAGCCGCCGACAAAGCTCCGGCGAGCAGGCTGAGGCTTCAGTTCAACACCCCACGGCGGAGCAGCTGAGAAATGTTTGGCAACGGTTCGAGACTCCTTCTCCTCAGCAAGTAGTCCCGGCGGAGCAGCCATCTCCGCAACAGTCTCAACCGTTTCAGCCTCTGCAACCGTTTACAGGAAGACCTTTGCAAACACATACCGAAGAGGAAGATGAGGACTTCCCGAGTGAAGGAGAAGATGAAGGTGATGATGTTGCTGCTGCTGAGAATGAAGATGATGTTGTGGGTGAAGATGAGGAAGATGCTGAGGAGAATCAACATTACGGAGACCAGCTAGGAGTCGTGAATGTGACCCTCGAAGATTTGCTCAATACTACACGCCGAGGTGATTACCTCCCCACCTTGTCTACTAAACCTGAGGAAGGGATATGGTAAGTCTTTCTACTTCTGCTCTGGTTTATTGCATGTTTGGTGTTAATAACTTAAGCTTTGTCTTTTTACTAACTTCAGTTTTCATTTCTTGTAGGTTTAAAGGAGTACTTAGTGAGGAAATCACTGCTAACATCGCCAAAATCATTCAGGACAAATTTGATGGTCCTTAATTGGTATAGTTGGTCAGTGATTCCAACTCACATTCAAGAGCGTTACTTCACACAGTTAGCGGTACTTCCTCTTCTCACTAACTCTTTTATGTTTCATACTAGTTTGAAATAGAATCATGCTTAGACTAGAGATTATAGTGGAAATTCTTCTACTTGCTTAGGTATTTAGTGTGAAATGGAAATGTGCTTAGATAGATTACACCACTGTCTGAATTGAAATTTGTAAAGTTGCTTAGAATCTGTTTTGTTATATTGAGTGCATGAACACTATTAACCATGGTTGTCTTTGTTGTGTAGCACCGATACACTTGGAATCCTATCATCACACCCCTTGTGAGAGCCGAGTTTGAGAAAGTTTGTAAAAAGAGGGTAAAAGGAATGGTGAATTATGTCAAGGGTACTCGAAAGCGGCCTAACTGGATACCGGATGAGGTCTGGAAAGTTATGGTGTCCTACTGGTCAACTCCTGAGGCTGTCAAGAAAAGCACCAAGGCTTCGAAAAACCGCAGGTCAAACCGCGGTGGTCTTGGCATCAGCAAGCACTGTAGTGGTCCAAAGTCGCATGATGTGGTCCAAGAGAAGATGGTAAGCACTTCTATTCATCTGTCATGCTTTTGTAATTCAATTTTACTATGATTTCCTTTCATTTCTGGTTGGGTTTGCATCTCAGATTGTTTGACTTTAAGTTCTCGTATGGTTTTTGTTTTATTTTTTCATTGATCTGTTGTCTAATGTCATGTCCTTTCTCTGGTTTATAGGAGGAAGAAGAGGGTAGGCATGTCTCCCTTGGAGAGGTGTTCGTCAAAACACACACAAGAAAAGACGGCACATTCGTTGATGAGAAGGCAAAGAAGGTGAATCAGTCTTATGAGCAGAAGCTTCAAGCTACAATGTCTGAGATTGATGCCTCAGTGACCAACTCTGATGGTGCATCAAATACTCAAATGCTCACAGTGGAGCAGAAGAATGCCATCTTCTTGGAGACCACCGACATGGATTCCCGAGGAAATCCATTTGGCATCGGCAGACTCTCGAGTGTGCATGGTAAGGGTAAGAAGCCTTTGATGCCACATACCAAGTCACCTGTCCTTATGGATTTGGAGGAGAAGCTTCAAGATGCTCAGCTGCAGATTCAAGAACAGGCTAAGTACAACAGGCTCATGTTCGAGTACCTGAAGATCAAGGATCCTGATCTACCGAGGGTAACAAATCACAAGAGGCTGAGCAACCTACTCTCCCTCATACCAATAACCCAATTGGTTCTTGCTCAAACCCACCCTAAAACATTGCTCAAACATTTGGTTTTCTGTTTTTTGTTTATATTTAAGACTTTTTTTTTTGTATGTGTTTGTTTTGCACAATTTAACTCTCTTGCAATTTTTGTTATATATTGTCTTTAAGTATTAATTACTATTAAGATAACAAATTAAACTACTAATCCATTCTAATAATACAAATACAAATAAAAATTAAAAACTGGAAAATACAAATAACCAAATCAAATTAGTTGAAAAATAGTCACAAAACTGCGACTACATTTAAACTGCAAAACTTTAGACCATATTCATTAAACTAAAGTCGTACTAATGTCGTTACAAATTTACAACAAAATTGCGATTACACTACTATCATTTCAACTACATTAGTCACAAATATTCTAACTGAATTGCGACTATAACAATTGAAATAACATTGGATACAATTCAGCCGCAATTCACTTTGTTACTAATTTGTAACTAAGAATTTGAGACTACATACCAACGGCCATTGCGACGACAAACCAACTTCGAAACATCGTACATCTGAACTAGTTAGTCACTATTTATTTGCAATTCATTTTGCAACTACAATGTAACCAAGAAATTGCAACGACATTCTATCCAAAATTGTGACTAAATTACGACCAATGCACAATGAAGATAAATCCAGAGTGGTCTTATTACAGTCGCAATTTTTGCGACTCTATTGTATGGTTGTAATTTAGTTTTAAATTTGCGACTACTTAAGGACCACAAAATATTGCGACGATATTGATTGCGACCACATTTTTTTGTCGCAAATTAGTTACAATTACCACCTATTGCGACTGCTTTGCGACCAATATCGTAGTCACAATCCGTCTGTTTTCTTGTAGTGATATGAAGGCGGCACATGAGATAGTTGCCAATCAGTTCCCTTGCATACTTTCATTGATTACCGGTACAGATCTTTTAGAGTTCAAAGTGGTTTTCTCAAAGTAATCATAGCTTTGAGAAACATGTGTGACCGTCTTTTGCAATGTAACAAAGACTTGTTGGACGGTCTAGATAGCCTAAAGAGGAACAATTTCCGTGATCATTAGGGACAATAATCACCTAATCTCAGTGAAGTTGTGCAATAGGATGATTGTAGTTCTTTCATTAGAATAGTAGAAACTTAGTACATGCAGTGGCGGATCCAGAGTAAGTTTTAATCCGGTGCAAAAAAGGCATTATGAGAGATTTGAACTTGCAACATCTATGTTTAAGGGGTGCAATGCTTACAACTAAACCACTTTATAGCTATTGTTATATGTAAAAAAAGTCAATTATTTATATTTATGGGGTGCAAATGCATCTCTCTTACCCCATGTGCATCCGCCCCTGAGTACATGATTAGAATCTCTCTTGGAAACTGAGAAATATTAACGCAGTTGTGAATTAGGTGAACTTAAGGTCTGTAAAAAGTAGAGGAAATGGAGCTGAGCCGGATTGTTGAAATAACTAGACGTTGCTAGAACTAAATTTTAGGTTGATAAAAAACTAATTGGATTTACTATAATGGGCAGCTTGTTGCATTTGAATTCTATTCAGCTTTTGTCCTCTCGCTCTTTGCCACCTTCCTCAAGCCTTTGCGTCTAGTATGTTAATCCAATAAAAAAGATAAAGAAACAGTTACTTTTTTGTTTAAGTGGAAAATGGAGAGTCGCAGGTTTTTCCGAAATATTATAAAATTAACCGCCCATTTCGCCAATAAACTGAATAAAAAAAGAACCGCCATTTTCGAAAATTAAATTAAAAATATGTCAAACTAACTGACACATCTACCTGACACAAACTTCTATTCTCATTTTTGCAGATATGCAATGTAAAACATATTTCTCAACAAAGCCCAACCGTCTGTGTTACCAGTTACAAAAATAAGGTAATATTAACTTTACACTCATGAACAATTAGTGAAAGTGTCAAAACGTGCCTAGCATTTTAGTAAGTGTCAAAACATAATACAAAATTAAAAAAAGTATCATCTCCTACACATTACCCTTGGATAATTGGATAATTTGATATCCAGTTCGGTTCGGTTTTTAACCAGGTACCAAATAAGATTAATGATCTGTCCATTCAGATAATCCTAGAGTATCCAAACTCGGACCAAATTATGGAATTCCGTTCGGTTCTTGATCTTTTCAGCCCTCCTAATTAGGGCTGGGCACAGATACCCATTACCCGTCTCGTACCCGTTACCTGACCCGTACCCGTCTCTCAAAATAGGGTACCCGTGACTTTCGAGTCGGGTAATGGGTATTATAATTTTATTACCCGCGGGTAAGAATAGGGTATCGAGTTTTAAAATTTTTTTTACTACTCGTCTCGTACCCGTCTTGTATTTGACCAGTAAATATTCGCATTGGTATTTGATAAATCTAATTATAAAATATAATGTATATATTGTAATTTAAACATGGCTTTATCTCTTTTGCTGTAATTTCTTTTGTGAAGTGCTTCTGTTTTGACACGCTCTGTTTTAGGTTGTCAAAACAGAAGCATAATACTTTATGTTTTTGGTTATGATTNTTCAGCGGGTAAGTAATTTTTAAGCGGGTACTCGTATGATAGGGTACCCGTTTTTTTGAGTCGGGTACAAGTACTATTTTTCAATTACTCGGTCGGGTCCGGCCGGGTCACGAGTACCGTAAAATTGCCGGTACCCGTCTCCTGCCCACCCCTGCTCCTAATAATCTATTATAGCGTGAGTGAGAATATATTTAATAAAAATATTAATATCTGCCGCAGGGTATTAGGCAGAGAAAAAGAAAAATATTTGATTTAACAGACGAAAAAGCCCAACTTCCGTGGTTGGGTTAAACGCTGGTTGGCAACTTGACACCCACCGCGACTCAGATCTGTGAAAAAGAGATGGCGGCTAAGACGGCCAGATCAAAAGCCACACCGGCGAAAGAAAACGGTGTCAGAGTCGAGGAAGGACTCAGTCTCTTCAAGTCTGATAAGTTCGATGCTGACGCTTATGTGCAATCCAAATGTTCTATCAACGAGAAGGTTCTTCTTTTCTTGTTTGTTACTGCTTTCTAGGGAATTGGATATTAGGTACCAGATACTTGTTATATCGTCTGTTTGGAATTTGGATACAGTATGCGATTTATCATTTTGCGAATTTGGATACGTATCTCATGTGGATATACCTATGATTCTGTTGTGTTCGTTTACTGTTTTGATCACAGTATGTATTCAGTCTTTTTAGTTCCTTTGCTTTGCTGCCAAAAGACTATTTTTCGATATGGTTAGTTAGACATTTCTTCAGGCTAATGACATAATTCTTTCCTGTTTGCAGGATATAAAGCAATTATGCTCTTATCTATTAGATCTGAAGAGAGCTTCTGCTGAAGAAATGCGGCGAAGTGTTTATGCTAATTATCCAGCCTTTATACGGTTAGCTGTTATCCTCACTCTGGTTGGGTTTTTTCTAATGCATAATGGTTTATCACGAAAGTTGATGTGTTTTGGTGCATCTGCATTTTGCATACGACTTCTTTGTCCTGAAATTACATCATTCTTGTTTCTCAGGGGTGTGTTTGTTTTATCATTGAGAATTCTACTTTTTTTGCAGCACATCAAAAGAGATATCAGATTTGGAAGGGGAGCTATCATCTATCAGAAACCTTCTCTCCACTCAGGCCACTCTAATTCATGGTTTAGCAGATGGAGTTAACATTGATGACGATAACGTGTCTGATGGATCCCGCGCAAATGGTTTGCTGAATTTTGAAGACACCGACCTTTCTGATCTGGAGAAATGGGCTGCTGAATTTCCGGACCACCTTGATGCTTTATTAGCTGAAAGAAGGGTAGATGAAGCTCTGGCTGCTTTTGATGAAGGAGAAATTTTAATATCTCAAGCGAGTGAAAACGACACCTTAAGCTCTTCCGTTCTTTCATCCCTTCAGTTTGCTATGGCCGAGCGCAAGCAAAAATTGGCTGACCAACTTGCCAAAGCTGCTTGTCAACCTTCAACTCGGGGCGGGGAACTCCGGTCAGCAATATCAGCTCTCAAAAGGCTTGGTGATGGTCCTCGAGCCCATACTGTGCTTCTTGATGCCCATTTCAATAGATATCAATACAACATGCAAAGTCTTCGTCCATCTAGCACCTCATATGGAGGGGCGTACACGGCTGCGCTTTCTCAGCTTGTGTTCTCAGCCATCTCTCAAGCATCCAGTGACTCATTGGCAATCTTTGGAAAAGAGCCAGCATATAGTTCCGAGCTAGTTACTTGGGCGACTAAGCAAACAGAGGCGTTTTCCCTTCTGGTTAAGAGGCATGCATTGGCATCTTCTGCAGCAGCAGGAGGATTAAGAGCTGCCGCAGAGTGTGCACAGATAGCGCTTGGGCATTGTTCTTTGTTGGAAGCTCGTGGTTTGTCCCTCTGCCAAGTGCTCTTAAAGCATTTTAAGCCTATTGTGAAACTGGCGTTGGAGGCCAATCTTAAGCGAATTGAAGAGAATACTGCAGCTATGGCTGCTGCAGATGATTGGGTGCTGACTTATCCTCCTGCTGGCAGTCGTCATGCTAGTACAGCATTTCAGAATAAGCTTACATCCAGTGCCCACCGGTTTAATCTGATGGTCCAGGTAGGCAAAATCTTGGTCAAACGCTTTACTCAGATTGTTTCAGCCCTTGTTTGAAAGTTGTGGTAGAGAAAATAAAATGCTTAGGAAATGCAGACAAGCTAGGAAGTTTTTAGACACCGTGTTTCTCACAATTAAATATGCTAGTATTTCATGAAACTCACTTATAATGAGTTTAGACAGCAGCTGCCAAATCGACTAGCCATTGTAGATGACGATTTATTAGGTCTCGCACTAAAGTATTGAACTGGTGACAAACTGCACACGCATTCCCATTGCAAAATTTTTGATGATCTCTAAGCTGGTTTGTGTTTGTGAGATATAGTGGTTGCTCATGAATTTCGGAGATATCTCGTTAGCTAAATATTTTTGAATATGATATCTCGTTGTAGGACTTCTTTGAGGACGTAGGACCTCTTCTTAGTATGCAGTTGGGAAGTAAAGCGCTGGAAGGTTTGTTTCGAGTGTTCAACTCATATGTAGATGTGCTGATAAGAGCACTTCCTGGTTCAATAGAAGAAGAAGAGGCAAATTTTGAAGGTTCGGGTAATAAAATTGTCCAAATGGCTGAGACTGAGGCACATCAACTTGCATTACTTGCAAATGCATCATTGTTAGCCGATGAGTTACTCCCGCGGGCTGCCATGAAACTCTCTCCTCTTGATCAGAGTAGTAATAAAACAGGCGACCTAAGGAGACCTCTGGACAGACAAAATCGTAATCCTGAACAACGAGAATGGAAGAGGCGTTTACTTGGTACTGTTGACAAGTTAAAAGATGCGTTTTGTCGCCAACATGCCTTGGATCTCATTTTTACCGAGGAAGGAGATAGCCATCTATCTGCGGATATGTACATAAACATGGATGGAAATGGTGATGATGTGGACTGGTTTCCTTCTCTGATATTCCAGGTAATAGTGGTTTCATCTCCATCTGTCCAGTTAGCCTTCATAAAGTAGTGTTGAATACTCAAGTTAAGGAATCGCTTGGGAACTCTTATTTTGTGATTTAAAGTTGTCAAATTGAATCGATGTTTTGTCCTGGTCTTTTGGACCATTTTAAGAACATTTCTTGAGTTCTTTTTTAACATAATATTCTTGTACTTTCGGTGTTGCATCATTGGAAAACAGGAGCTTTTTGCCAAGCTTAACAGGATGGCAGGTC
>OVAF01000646.1:0-24263 GCA_900406245.1 Odontarrhena argentea | reverse complement strand
GGACTGTCCAAGTTGTCCATACAACAACACGATTTGATCCTACTCCAGTATGATTTGAGTCAATTAGTGCTGCCAAATGGTCAAATCATCTACATACAGAAGCTTGTCCTTATGCATGTATCATCTACCTTATTTGGATTAATTTATATGATCTTATGCATGTTTGATTAGAAGGAGAATCAATCTGAAGAATCGATTTGATTTTTGGAGAGAATTGAGTTTTGGAGAATGAGATGAAATTGGGGATTTTGCCCAAATAACCCGTGTTTGTTTAGTTATTAAAAGGACAACGTTTTGATTAATGAAGATAATTAACGTCATTTTAACATCCGTTTAGGTTGACTAATTTTATACCTTAAATGGCTCAGTCAACGGAAATTTAGTATTTATTTGGCTCTCATGAAAACTCGTATTTGTTTTGGCGAAAACGAGTAAAGTTTTCTTTTTTTATCTTTTCCCATTTTAAAAGTGGTATGTGTTAAAAAATTCAAGATTTTTTCCTGATATCAAAAGTGTATCTAAGATGCATTTTTTATTTGTTAATTAAAGGTATGTTAAAATAGTCGTTTGACCTTCTATTATGAATCATATGTAGGCCTGAACATAATACCCGGAACCGAAATATCAGCCCGGAACCGAACCGAAAAACCCGAACCGAAACTAGTATGGGCCAAAAGAAATTAACTGTTTGGGTATGGGCTTCATTTACTCTTGGGTATCGGGTATTATCGGGTAATCCCGATACCCGAACCCCACTTCCAACATAGGGTTTATTGTTTGTTCCCCATTTCATGNCATTTCATGATTTTCCCTAAACTTTCACAAATTACTTAAGCTTTTGAATGATATTGATATAGTATTTTTGGGTATTTCAGATATTTAGAATATATTTGGTTACAAATAACCAGAGTATATTGGTAACCCGAAATTATCTTGGTTATTTTCGGTTCTCTCATATGATATTGACATAGTATTTTCGGGTATTTCGGGTATTTAGAGTATATTTGGTTACAAATACCCTGTATATTAGGTACCCGAAATTATCTCGGTTATTTTCGGTTCCTAGAGCTATTATCCGAACTCGCCCGAAACCCGAAATTACCTGCCCGGACCGAAATTCAAATATATCCGATTGGAGCTCATTTCTCTAAATCCAAAATATCCGAAACCCGAAATACCCACCCGGAACCGAACCGAATATCCGAATGCCTAGGGCTAGCCCGGACCGAAATTCAAATATATCCGATTGGAGCTCATTTCTCTAAATCCAAAATATCCGAAACCTGAAATACCCACCCGGAACCGAACCGAATATCCGAATGCCTAGGGCTAGTCATATGTTTATCTAGTCAGCATTCTTTTTAAAGAATTTTATAGAATTCCCAAAAAAAAAAAAAATTGTTTGGATTTGCTTTATATCCGAAACAATTAATCTTGTTTACAGTTTCTTTCGTCAATTTGTAAAAACATAATTTATATATATCTCAATACATTTTATAAATAAAATTGTGACTATGAGAATATATATATATATATAGTAAAATCACATATGCAAACATCTTCCGATTTTAACAAATGATTGTGATTGTTTTTTTTTCCATTACACACATTTATATTTATGATGTAATTATTGAAAACTAATGGATAATATATATATATATATATATATATATATATATATATAAGTAAATTGAGAGTAACCAAAAGAACAAATAAACATTAAAAAAATATGTCACATGGCAGAGATGAAATATTTTTTGTTATATAAGATCTATGTACTTTAAAAAAAAATTAAAAAATAAAATAAAATAAAAATAAAGTTGTGCGAGTCGCCGATTATCACATAAATATATTTAGACTATTTACGGTGAAGGTGTTGTAAAACATTTATCAACGGTTGAATAGGTGCAATGAGGTAGTTGATAAAGAGGTGGCAAACATGAGTGTTGAATTTTTACAACATGTTGAAACTTCAAAGATGGGACCCTCGGTGCTATCTGGTGAATTCTGATTCATTGCTTTTACTTTATCATATTTAATTTTTCATCTTGTTTATTCGAAATCATTTATTTCATATTAATTTTTTTATTTTTTTCAAAAACTTTTATACCAAACTTCATCATTTTCTATACTTTATAAAAAGAGACTTGGTTCATTTCATTCTGACATATAAATTTTTTTCTCTTTTATTTAATAAAATAAAGTCATTAAAAATTTAAATATGATAATATGGAGAATTATTATGTGGAATAGAAAGAAGCTGATGTGGAGGGTGTTGTTAAAAAAAATCATTGTATTACAGAAAGAACGAATTAGCAAACATTTAAGACTCTATTTTCCACAAATTGTAAAGAGTCACCAATCACCAAACATTTAAGACTCTATTTTCCACGCCGTCGTTTATCCTCCATTCGGGAGATTGATCGTGTGTTTTAGGCCGAATTCAATATTTTACCTAACCACTTTCTATTGTATGATATAAGTTAGAGGTGACATGAGAAAAGTTAGTCAATAAAATGAGTACCATTCTTTACCACTATAATGAGTCCAATATAAATGACTTAAAGTCAAGACACTCACTGAATCATCCCCTCGTCTCTTTTCAAACACAACTGTGTTGAAGTTGATAAAATTAATGTGAAGGCTTCACAGTGAAGCATTCAAAAACCAAAACGATGACGTTGAATATCTAACAAATTTAGCAAGCAAGGTATCCGATCCTTCTATTTGCTTCCCTTTTTTTTTTTTCCTTTTCTTGAAAAATCTTTGATTTGGTTATGCAGATTTAAACACTCTTCGAATGTAAATTACGATGACTCTACAAAGAGAATATTAACTTCGAGTTAGCACATATATTACTTTTTGAACAAAATTGAAGACCCATATATATTACTTTCAAGAATTCATTTTTCCGTTTTTATATAAACACTTTATCTACTAATTACACAATAACTAATTTTTTTTTTTTTTGGTCAACAACGATTTGTATTCATTCATTCAGTCCCGACGCAGTGATACAAAGATGAAACGAAATACAATAACATAAGTGAAAAGTAGATAGATACGGTTGTTAAGACACTTAACGCCCGGGAAGATCTTCGAAGAGACTTCACATTGCTCGATTGCTAGAAGCCATGGAGCGAGAATTGGAGCTATTGCCTTCTTGGCGTAGCTTGCGACATTAATGATGTAGTTGATGATCAGAGATTTTGTGTTCCATCGCAAGCCAGACCCCAGTAAGTCGGGAATCGGTGCGATGGAGTTTGCCGGATTGGTGATGTCGACGGCGAGGTGCTCTCTAAAGATGCGCCGGAAATACAAGACCCCATCTTCTCCTTCACCTGAAACCGGAGTGAGAACCCTGTTACCGTGGCGAGCAGCGCTCGCCGGAGGTCGGGCAGTCCAGTAGCCGGGAAGCGCGGCGGTGAGGAGTAATTTTATCTTGTTCCGGTGGTTCTCAAGGTGGTCAGCAGAGTCACCATTGCAGATCTCTGTTGTGACGATAGCCGGTGGTCGATGGAGAGGATTCACGAAGCGTTTCGAAGAACTTGGAGAAGACGATGGATCTGGTGGACGAGACGGTGATGATTGATTGTCAGTAGCATAACAGAGGCGAGAAGGTGTTGCGGTGGAGTTCGAAGATGAAACGATGTCGAGGTGTGTTCGAGCACTGTGATTAGCCGGAGAAAGTATCGATTTTAGGAGGTGTGGTGGTGGATCTGGTGGAACAGGTGGTTCCGGTGGGCTCATGGGNGGTCGGCCAGATGAGAGAGTGAAGTGCGGAGGAACGGCGGTTTGAGTGAGAGAGACGTGTGGTCGGACGAAGCAAGTAGCCATGGACACGGTATGTTTTCTCAGATCCGGTGGTTAGAGGGTGGAAGACCCATATGTAGGGCTGAAGCTAATGGTGATACTCATGATGTGTGATGAACTTGAAGATTTTCGTGGCTTGGAGAGAGAAGCTTGCTGGAGGAGACAAAGACGTAGACAGAAGATGGTGGCTGAAGAAGACGGATAACGACGGTGACACAAGATGTGGTGAAGCTGGTGGCAAGACGGACGGAGGTCTCCAAGAAAGAGGAGACCCGGTGTAGAGAGATGTGGACACGACCTCAATCTGGAGCAGCTAGGTACGACGACATTTTTGTTGTGATGAAGGTTGTGCGGCCAACAATTTTTTATTCTTCGAGCTCGTTTTTGCAATGAGATCTTCATGATTTGTTTTTGTAATATTGAATGATTTAGACGCTATTGGATTTAGCCTCTCAGCCCAGTATTTCAAACTATTTTTTTCCGACTAATTATGTGGGTAAACAAGCCCATCAAATTTATTTTCTATCCGAATTCTTGTTGATTAATAGAATTTAGGTAAGATTTTTCACAAAAACCTAATGATACACTATTTAGCGTGCAATAATGTTTTTTATGCTTAAAATCAAACCACTGAAGAAGCGAGTTTACAAATTTCTTTATAACACCTACCATGTTAGACTAATATATCATCCGTATATAGTTAGTAATGTGGAAAATAACACAACAATAAATAAACGATTAGAATGCCAAACAAACCCATATATGTATACATTGGTTCTTTAATCCCGTGTTTGCAACAAAATCTCGAAGATTTTTGTATTTCCTTTATGTAATATTGAGTGATTTGGACGATATTAGACTTAGCCCATCAGCCCATTATTGTTCCCATCCGACTATTTTCATGGGTAAACAAGCCCATCAAATTGCTTTTCTATCCGAATTCTAGTTGATGAATATAATTTAGGTAAGATTTTTCACAAAAACCTAATGATACACTACTTAGCGTGCAACAATGTAAACATACCCATATATGTATATAGTGGTTCTTTAATCCCGTGTTTGCAACAAGATCTCAAAGATTTTTATATTTCCTTTTTGTAATATTGGATGATTTAGACATTAGACTTAGCCCATCAGCCCATTATTGTTACCATCCGGCTATTTTCATGGGTAAACAAGCCCATCAAATTGCTTTTATATTCGAATTCTAGTTGATGAATATAATTTAGGTAAGATTTTTCACAAAAACCTAATGATACACTACTTAGCGTGCAACAATGTTTTTTATGCTTAAAATCAAACCATTGAGGAAGCGAGTTTACAAATTTCTTTATAACACCTACCATGTTAGACTAATATATCATCCTTATATAGTTAGTAATATGGGAAAAAAACACAAGAATAAATAAACGATTGGAATGCCAAACATACCCATATATGATATATATATGTATATAGTGGTTCTTTAATCCCGTGTTTGCAACAAGATCTCGAAGATTTTTATATTTCCTTTTTGTAATATTGGATGATTTAGACGATATTAGACTTAGCCCATCAGCCCATTATTGTTACCATCCGACTATTTTCATGGGTAAACGTAAACAAGCCCATCAAATTTCTTTTCTATCTGAATTCTTGTTGATGAATAGAATTTAGGTAAGATTTTTCACAAAAATTAGCGTGCAACAATGTTTTTTATGCTTAAAATCAAACCATTGAAGAAGGGATTTTACAAATTTCTTTATAACACCTACCATGTGAGACTAATATATCATCCTTATATATTTAGTAATGTGGAAAAAGACACAACAATAAATAAACGATTGAAATGCCAAATACACCCATATATATAGAGTGGTTCTTTAATCTCGTGTTTGCAACAAGATCTCGAAGATGCTTGTATTTCCATTTTGTAATATTGGGTGATTTAGACGATATTAGATTTAGCCCATCAGCCCATTATTATTACCATCCGACTATTTTTCCGGTTATTTTCATGGGTAAACAAACCCATCAAATTTCTTTCTCTATTAGAAATTTTATTTTTATACCAAAATTTTAGTTTGTTAGCAAATACCAAATGATACACCAGCAACCTTGCATGTTTAGGGCGCAACAATGTTTTCAAGTTATAGGTTAAATATTAGAAAAGACAAATTTACGTCTTAAAACATCTACTATATTGGATTAAGATCCATAATTCATCCTTCTTTATATTTGTTCTTAGTTATTAATGAATCATCGATTTGAACGCCAAACTTATTTAAATATGGTAGTTCTTTCATTCGGATCCAATTCGGATTAATGATATTTTTATTTAAAAAAATTAAAAATTTATTAAATCTTTAATATGTATATCATAATCTTAAACCTCATATAAAATCAAACTGATTTCAAACGATGATACTCCGTTTCGTTTTGAATAGTGCCACGTGAATCCTGCATGAAAGAATAAGATGGTTTTCTTTTCCTTTTGTTAATTGTTAGATAAGATGAAATAAAAAAAAAAAAAAAAAAAAGATAAAATCTATATTAAAATCTGATTATTATATGATTCAAACAAATCACAGCGAGTGAGGACAATACGGTAAATAATTAGATAATTTCGAATTACAGATCTGCCACTGTGGGGGAGAGTAGAGTCACGCGGTCCACACCAGAGTAGGGCCCACACAGAAAAGGAGAAGAAATGATTTACGTTAAACCAATGAGAGAGGAGAAACTCGTTTCCATTTGTGGGTCCCACAGTACCGGTTATCTGGAGATGAGTTGTCACATTGGTTTGTGTGTGTAACCGGTTCGTCAGTTTGGTCCACGTGTGGCTCATGCAGTTTCCTACGAGCGTGATACTTGTGGAGCTTATGCGTTTCTTCTTAAATTTGTTTTGCTGGGTCCTTTGTCATTATTGGGAACTTTTATTGGAGAAAAGCTGAATTTCATTACTCATTTGTGTGACACAACAAGTTAAATTCAGTTATACCCATGTTGTTCAACAAAATAATAATAAAATAAAAGCCATGGGTCCAATTAGTAGTTTTTATTTTCTGTTTCTTAATTAAAAATGATTCCATTAATATAAATTACAAAATTGGATATAGTTTAGATGTTATTATTTTTATTTTACTTTTAAACTAGTTTAGATGTTATTGAATTGCTTTTTTTTATATTTTCTCTCTCGATATACTCATTTACATATCTCCATTTTTTATATAAGTTTTTTGTTAGAATATATTTAGAACCACAATTTACTTGGTTTTGGCTCTTAAATGAATATTTTAGATTTTTTTTTTCAAAAAAACAATTAGGACTATATTTGTCGGCCTATTATCTTAACTCATGCATAATATAGGTGAGAGAATTCGATTTTCAGAATTTTTTTTAATATTTATAAGATAACCTAGAATAACAATTGTTTGAAAACAAAAGAAATATTATATCAAACAACTGTCGCAAATTTTATGATGATTTAAGGTATATGGACATGTAGTTTATACAAAATGTGAGTTTACTAAGCATTTTTGGGTAACATAACCTAAACAATATTGAACTTAGAAATTTTAGAAAACTATCTATCTGTAATTTAGTAATCAACACAAAACAATGAGACTACTCATCTTCAAAATTACTAGAGAAACTCATGTGTTTGTATAAAATATTGTACTAAAATTTTGAAACTGAGTTTTCAGCGTATTTTTCAAGTCCCAAATAAAGAATTATAACTTAAAGCCTTGTCAACGTTTTTATATATTTTAATTTTCTATATTCTGAACCATAAGAAATTGAGCACAAATTTACGACGGATTTTATAAAAAAAATTGTTAACTAATATATTTTGTCTGAAAATCACCAAAATTTTGTGATTATCTTTCTAATAAAAATGTTATCTAATAATAATTGTTAAATAATGTATTTTCATTGGAGTGTAAGAAAATAATTGAAGAAATGTATTATTCAAGATTTATTAGTAAATGATATATTCTTGTCTAAATTTTCTCGGAAATTCTTGATGATTTTTTAATGAAATTGAGCCGACATAAGTTTTAAACCGATTTCTGATTGTTATTTGACAATAAAATTTTGTCAAAAAATTATTGGAAATCCGTCATAAATTTATGATGGCTTAATCTTCGTCGAAACTTCTGTCAAAAAATTACATTGTTTTCTTATAGTGTTACTATTATAAACTCATGAAACTTAAGACAAACATATCAAAATGTTAATGTATTAAGGTGATGTAGAGTATAGTGAAAGAAAGAAATGACGATAAGTTTTGTCAGGTCTTGGTGGGGGCGTTTTGAGTCGTGATAATTTGGTGAAGTCATCTCTCTTATCTTAGGATCTTATTCCGTCGCTCACTAATTCAACAATATCAAGTTGTGATTCAAGATGAAGAGTTTAAATTTCTTAGTCGTATGTTTTAGATCGACACGGTGGGGCCAATTTCTTGGTTCAAGCGACATCCCACTCTCATGCTCTCCATGATGTTAGATATCCCATTAATGGTTTTGCTAGTTGTTATAGAATATAACATCTCACGTTTTCACATGATTGTTTATCCATATTGGTAAGGCGTTCGTTTTTAACCAAATGTTCCATATCGCAACATACTTTCGCCAACTGGTGATATAAATTTGGTCGTTTGATAAACTATAGACATTAGTGAAATAATAAAACTTTTTAAACATTTTGTATACAATTATTCTCTTAATACTCACACTTACTTAGCATGATGCTTGTCCACTTGTTTATTTTGATGATATTATATTTGAAAGTTCATGACCAATCTTGTATTAACTCACAAAATAGTTAATCATTAGTATGAATTATTCTGGTGTCATCAAGTATTTCTTGGGTAGTAAAGTTGTTCGTAGGCCTAACAAATTTGTCTATGTCAACAAAATCATATTCTTGAAAATATATATGAAACTAATTTTCTAGGTGTTATATTGGTTTTCTTTTGTTCTTGAGTAGAATTACAAATTTGCTTTTGCAAATGGTAAACTTCTTTTATCAACTCGATAACATCGCTTGATCGATAAGTTGATAAATTTGGATTCGTTCGACTGCGGTATTTTATTACATTCCTTTCAATTCATGATTAACCCAAACACTTCTCATTAATTAGGAGGTTGCACTTTGTGTTGTTAGATTTTAAATACAATCATGAAAAATTTATACTCCTTTTATCAAATATATAATTGTCTTGTTTTGTTTTGGTGTGACTTAAATTAGATTGGCCTCCTTTTGCAAAATAATTCTCCCACCATATGAATTATTCCACTTATAGGTTGTCAACTTTATTGAGAAACAAAAAAATGAATACATCCAATGGTATCTTGATCCTCCCCTAAAGTCCAGAATTACAATATGTATATAAATAATTACTGAGTTAATTTGGTTGAATACACTATTATTTACTCTTGGTATCAATGGTGCTATGCGCATTCCACAACATTGTGAGAGATTTTTTCTTCCAATATATTTTAGTGAATATATGACATTTTATGCATACATTAAACACATTCAAGTATATTCACATTTCATCATAGGTGATATAATTCCTAATATAATTACTATTAAGCATGTTTTGACTTCTACAAAAGTAGCGCATATTATAAATAAAGAACTTCAAAGAAAAGAGTTTGGAGCATCTCTTCTCATATTGAGTTTCTGTAACCTCTACAGTTAATTTTGAAACAGTGGGATATTGTGTCTACATATATTTATTTATTTTTGTATAAAATAGAGTCTTCACTATGTGACTAGTAAGAAAATCTATCTATGATACTTTGTTATCTGCCAACCTGATATAGTATATATTATGTATATAAAAAAGATGAGACATGCAGCTTATGTTTGAATCTCTTAGGACTCAATGACACAAACTTAAATACATTAAAACAAAATATCCAACAAAATACATAAAATACAAACTGACACACTGACTTATTGGAAATAGATATTGGCTGATAACATGATTAGAATTTACAGGCTCTGCTTCTTCAAATGATAAAAAGATCCAAAGATACATTTCTTCATGACTGAAGATCTTGTGATTCCACTGGTGCTTGCGATATTGCTCATATTTATAGTGCTTTTGAAGTTTTGATTCCACTTGTTAGGATCCTCTTGATTCATGCGATAATCGTTTTGATTATAGACTTGTCTACCAATTACTTGGTTTATCAAAGGATTACCACTCCAATGATTGGATCCAGTGTTAAAAATATCTTCTTGAAAGGATCCTTTAGAGAAATCTAAGACATCCTTTATTGGAGGAGGAAATCGAAGTGGCTCATTATGGATCATGGATAATGAATTAGAATGGTTTCCAATAGTAGCCGCAACAGAAGAAGATGAAGTATCAAAAGATATGAGATTCTCGTTATTTGCTTGAATATGAAAGAAAGGTTGATGATAATGAACTTGGTGTTGGAAGTTAACAGAAAAGACCTGAGAAGCGGAAGGTTGACTAATATTTGTACGCCTTTTATGACTACTTCCACCAATTGGTATTTTCCTCATAGCTCCACCATGAGTCCAGTATCGACGACAGCTCTTGCAAAAGTAGCGGGGTTGAGATGATCTATAATTGTTGTAGTAACAAAACTTGGTGTTGCCTGAGTTACACCTTGGACATACTCGCGGTGGAGGCTTCTCATCATTCTTTTGATTTTTTTCCTTCGTGTGAACAATTGAGTTTTCCATTGTTTTCAGGAACTATTTATTATAAGATTTTTTTTGTTGGTCTTATAATCTTTGTGAGACTCTTCTTATATAGAATCTTGGGTGGAGGGGTAGGGGAGGGGATGAAGAGAAGACAAATTTAAGGTCTTAAAAAAGTGAGATTTTGAGCAAAAATATTAAATATCGTGTATTAATAAATACAAATATCTATTTTCACACTATAAAATTTAGACTAATCTTAGATAAATACTTTTTTACTCTTAAATATTGTCTTTATATGGACAATAGAAAATCAATAAGATGTTGTTATATAAATATTTAATTTGAATACAAATAAAATTAAAAGTAAAATATAAACAAAAGTGAAATTCAGGGACACTGAAAGTGTAATAATAAATTTAGGCAACGTTTAAANTATTAAACATATTTACCACTACAAGAAAAATGCGTATTCTTAACACACGAAAAACGCTATCGTACGATATCATAGCGGTTTTAAAAACGCTCTATCATCGCCCGCGATAATAGATCAGACACATTAGATAGCGGTTTTTTCGCATGCTATTATTTATATGTATAAAATAGCGTTTCTACGTGTGCAATAAATTTTAATATAATAGCAATCATCTTATGTTATTTGTTTTGTATGTAATAGCATTAGTGAATTGTTATATATATATTTAAAATTTTGTAATAGTAATGGATATATTTAATTATATATATTAAATATTTTATAATATACTGGATTTATCCAAATTTCGTATTTATAAAATATTTTTAATTTTGTATTTACCATTATAATTTTACGTTGTGTGGTAGTGATTAAATAATAAAACACCATATTATTAATATGAAATTATCAATACAAAATCTTAATATACAAGATACAATATACAAAGAAACAAAAATTCAGAAAACCAGAAAAAAAAATTTTCACGACGCTTCCTCCTTGATTGCCTTCTCCCACTTTCTTCTCAAACCTAAAACACAATACCACATAAAAAAAACAAGACAATTACATGAGAATCTTAACCAAAACAAATTTATCAGTGATTAAAAACTAATATACGAATCAAACATCCCTTACAACATCCCGCATCATAACGTGTTTCTCGGGACCCTTGAATTTGAGCTTCCTTCACGGTTTTGCCTCGTAATCTTTTAGATCACCGATAGAGACATAGATGCCCCTAACAATAACAAAAGCACAAGGCCAATCAACAAAATCGGAATCAATAGCAAAAAACAACGGTTTTTGTGGTGAGATTTGTGTTTCCAAATCGAAAGAATCTGAAAAGACTTTTACCGGAGAAAGGAGAATCTTGAGACGAAGAGATCTATACGGCTGTGGATTTTGAGGGAGAGATCGAAACTTATCTTTCTCCTTCATTTGGTGCTATGATGATTGAAGAAGACAAAGAGAAATTGGGAATATGGTAGATGAGATCTATCGCTCTCTTTTTTTTTTTTTCTTTTGGTTCTTTAAGACTTCAGGAAGTTTTTTTTTTATGTTAATAAATGAGGCTAATGGACCGTCAAGATTAAGGCTTCAGCAAAAGATAAAAAAAAATTTAAACGGACAAGATTGACTAACAGTTTATCTCCCCTGCCACCTCAGCGATCCTAGAGATAAAAAAGATGCAATCTTATTGGTTCTTTTCTTCTCAAGTATTTCTCATGTTTTTTGTTGTTATGCATTTAAAAAAAATATTTTATCTAATTTGCAGTAGACAAAAATGTTTTACAAAAATGAGTCTATAATTTTTATTTTTTTTGAACTGATCGGATTTTGCTTGTTTTAAATTTTTTAAGTAGATTAATATTTACTAATGATACAACTCTTACTATTTAGAGAGATGTAGGAGTTACATATTTATGATTTCATTTTAGAGA
Source organism: Odontarrhena argentea (assembly GCA_900406245.1). Classification (NCBI taxonomy): domain Eukaryota; kingdom Viridiplantae; phylum Streptophyta; class Magnoliopsida; order Brassicales; family Brassicaceae; genus Odontarrhena; species Odontarrhena argentea. The sequence continues at coordinate 11,870 of OVAF01000646.1, read as the reverse complement.
TAAATGTTAGAGGTTTAATTGTAAGGTTTAAAGTTTATATTTTGTTTTTATGATTTAGTATTCAAATCTATAAAAAAATTCACTATATGTCAACTTCTTAATCTACACTCTAACTGTAACCCTAACCCTAACCCCTAACCCCTAACCCCTAAACTTAACTCCCAACCCCTAAATCCATATGAACCAAACAAAACTAATTTTGGTGAAGTTTGATGTTTTGGGTTGATGAGATATTAGTCTTATATTTGGATGTATTTAACCTTCGTAATGCTAAAATTTATGATTTGTAAAATAACAAAGACAAAATGCATCTATTTTCTTTAGGTTATGTTGTGATTTTTTACCATTTGTTTTTTTTTTTTTGGGCAATATTCATAATCGACACAACTTAATATTAAACCAAACATATTTACGTTTTATTAGTTTTATATAGATTTGATCATTGTATGAAATAATAATTGATTTTATTTTTATTATTACTTGAGAAAATGATCCATTGATCTAAATCCATAAAAGTTATGTTAATTTTAGTAATTGTAATATATAATCAACCCAAATTGAATCCACAATGAGATTATTAGTCTTCTTAATAGCAAATCATGATTAAGGTCTACAGATCCATTTGTATAAGGACTTCTATGCCTTTCTCTCGTTGCTATAAACCCATTACATGTAGATACCTCTCTGGTGTTATGTTTCTCGCATTAAGCTGACCCCTACAATGTCCCAAGAGCAGATCATTAAGCTTTTAGCATAGCCAAAAAATCATACAAGAGAATAAATCATGTTGGTTTTATCATTACCTTGGTAAAGGATCTTGATGGGAGAAGAAACTAAGGAGACGGTACACGAGGTGGAAGAAGTGAATTTGTAATTGGTCTTTGAGCTGATCTTGATGACTAAACTTTGCCTCTATAGATGACGTATTCAGAACAAAACTCAGCTAATGATTTGAGAAAAGAATCTTTAATATCATGTGATTTAGTAAGCTTGAGCTTGAGAGATCTTGCAAATGGATTCTTTGAACCACATCCCACCACATAACACACAAGCAACGTCACGTACCAGAACCACTACCAGAATCAACATCACCTAAGCCAATAACAACAATCTTCAAAATCAAATTCAAGGGTTTGGGAAAAATCACATCCTTAACATAAATTTGTTGTTGTTACCTTCAAGAAGATAATAATAGAACCAAAAATAAAATCATTGAAGCAAACTGAAAAGACACAGACCCTCATCTCCCAAACGATTCGTTCATTACGCCGGAGTTGATTTCACTAAAACCCCAGTTTGTGATAAATAAAACAAACTAAGAATCGAGAACCTACCTGTAATCGAGATTCATGCCCAGATACACCATGCCAGATTTTTTGCAACCAATCAATTCCTCGACGAAATCGGAGATGGTACAATATCTACGGTTCAGAGGGAACGAGAGGGGTCTAGATTGAGAGTGAGAGAGATCGAGATTGCGACTGAGAGTGAGAGAGATCGAGATTGCAATTGAGAGGGATCGGGACAGATATTGGGGAGGATCGGCTATGAACGAAGGAGAATCGACGAAGGATTAAAGTTCTTTGTTTTCTTTTTTTTGGGTCGGCAACAAAAGTTTTTTTTTTTTTTTTTTTTAATGACCTCATATCAATTAGCATTTGTTTTTCAATTAGCCAATTTTTTTGGAGGCAAAAGAAATTTAGTTTTCCCGGTCAAGTCTATCATAACGTTTCAATGTCGAATTTGCTATAATAGACTACTGGTAATATTGAAAAAAAATATTTGTGTTGCGTCCATCATACAATAGCGTTTCCATTTTTAACAAACGCTATTAAAAATGTTGAAGATATCAATTATAGCAGAAACACATAAAACGCTATCTGATTCTGCTATTAATACTCAATTTTCTTGTAGTGTACTAATTAAAAGTGTATTTGAAAGCATGTATTTACGAGAGTTTCTTGCACATTGTATAGTTTTTGTATAGATTTATATGGGATTACAAAAGTATGAGAACTATTAAATGTAGTTATAAACCAATGTTTTGTAAAAGTGTTTTCTATTTCTTCCATAATTTTAGTATATATACATTATGAACCAATGTATATAATACACCAATGAGAAAACTTAATGTTATGGTTGAAATACAAAACACTTACCAAGTGGCTCTTGGTCTAGTAGTGGTACTCGAAAAATACTCAAGATCACTAGTTCGAGTCCACTTGGGAGGAGTGATTTACGTCTTAAATGTGGTATTATCATTTGCTAGCTCTTGGCACCAGGGGAGATTATGAACCAAAGGTTCGAAACTTTCACGGTTTATTAAAAATAAAAATAAAAAATACAAAACACTTTTTTTTATTATGCAGATATATGGAGACATTTACAGGAGATCGTTCGTCGTGATCAGCCGCATGTGACAACGTGAAGGCATGGAGGCGTGGGTCGACATGATCAGCCGCATCTGATGACGTGAAGACATGGAGGCGTGGATTCCGTTGTTGAATTATCTGTGTAATAGTATTTCATAATTCGCTTTAAATAATAAATCAAGTGTTAAAAAAAAAAACACTTTTTTTTTGTCAACAAATTAAGAAACTAATAAATGTCAACACTCTATAGAACCACGATTTGCATATCAATCATTCACACATATGTATAAGCCCATTCTTGTAACCCAAATAATAGCCCACGAAAGGTTTAGCACTCAGCTGGCTTTCCTCTACATTCACCGACGCCAATTCAGTTCGAATTTCGAGTTTTCCGATGGATCTTATATGCAATTCGTATGCCGATGACTCCGACGACGAACCTGAACCAGTCCCCGATGACGGGTTAGCATCTCGAACCGCTCCACTCTCAATTCCTTTGAAGCGTTCATTTCCGGGACCGGAGGAGCAACAGTACAAACTACCGCGTAGACCCAATCCTCCTCCTTATGGTTCCTATTCTGAACCTCAAACGAGCTCTTCGGATCCAGTTCCGGTTCCAGGTCGGTACGTATCCAAGAGAGAGCGATCGCTTCTAGCATCTCTTTCAACGATTCCGAGTCAAGACCAGGGTTCTGATTTGATTCAGAAACCTTCCGTTAGTTCTCCTACTGGTACGTTCGCTGATACTTCAGTTCATTTTTCTGTTTGGATAGAGTAATTGTGCACCCTTGGATAATCTGCATCCATTGGCTTCGTGTTTGTGTTCTGGCGATAAATTGTGATGTTACCTTCAACTTATATGTATAAATGTTTGTTAATCTCAGTTCTTGGGAGCATCACAGATTCAGAAATGCCTCGCCATGTTCTATCTTCGCTTACACATCGACCAAGAGGATCCTCATGGCACACTGAGATGCCCCGTAGGATGTCGATTTCGTTACCTGGCCATACAAAGGCTGTTACTGCTATTGAATGGTCAACAAGTCATGGTACGTTCTTGTCGCGTCTCTACCGATTATTGAACATTATAAAAACATTTTGAGTTTGTGATTAGTCTAGTTTTTGTTGCTGATATTTGGATCATGTTATCTTCGAGTTATTTATTAGGCAAAGTCTTTGTATGATATGTTTAAGGCTTCTTTTTTGTATCTGCTACCGATGTCAGTTGCCTCATTCATTTGTTCATCAGAGTTATTTTGCAGTTCATCTTCTTGCTTCCACGGGACTGGATGGTGCTGCTTACGTATGGAATGTGTGGAGCAACGATAAGAAGAAAGTACGTGCGTTTCTTCATCACAATGCACCGGTTAAAGATGTGAAGTGGTCAAAGCAAGGGCTATCGTTGCTTACATGTGGATATGACTGCACATCGAGACTATTTGATGTTGAAAGAGGGGTAGAAACCCAAAGTTTCAAGGAGGATCAGGTTATTGGAGTAGTTAAGATCCATCCAGATAATTTCAACCTCTTTCTTTCAGGAGGATCAAAGGGCAGTCTTAGATTATGGGACATTAGGTCCAACAAAATTGTGCATGAATACATCCGCGATCTTGGTCCAATTCTCGATGTCGAGTTTATCTCTGGTGGGAAGCGGTTCATCTCTTCAAGTGATGTTTCAAGCAAAAATAAAAGTGAGAATGCTGTTATAGTTTGGGATATTTCGAGAGAGATTCCCCTATCTAACCAGGTCCGCTACCATAACCTACTCCCAGTTATATCAATGCTTGCATTTCTTTAAATTCAATTCAGTATTTCTCTTTCAATTCAATTCAGTATTTCAAAGGTCAGCTGATGAGAAGTATCCGTATGTCATTGAGAAATTAGAATTTGAATGCCAACAGATTCAAGCTTAGATCTGGGAACCAGAAAGAAGCTGCATCTATAGACATTATAAGCAGAACATGTTTATGACTGAAGGAACTATTGCTCTATAGTTTTCCTTTTGCCGATTTTCTGGCATTACTTACTGAGTGTTTCTAATAGCTGTTTCATAGAGAAGCAAAGAGGCCTTTTTTCCTCTCTATAGGAATTTGCCAATAAAGTGTATACTCTCTACTTTGATAGCACCACAACTTAGAGCTCATTTTACAATTGTCTGAACTTTTCAAATGTAGAAGGTTGCTCTAACTGGTTCTGTAAATGCAATCACATTGTTCTTTTACTCTCTTTCACTTTCAAACATATTATAGCTCATTGTTTTAGGTGTAAGACTCTACAACTAAAGCACATCTTAACAATATTGTTTTATGTTTATTCTTTTCTTGGATGACATCAGGTCTATACAGAAGCATACACATGCCCTAGCATCAAATGCCACCCACAAGACTCAGTCTTCATCGCCCAATCACACGGGAACTACACAGCAATCTTCTCAACAAACCCACCTTTCAAGCTCAACAAATACAAGAGGTACGAAGGTCACTGGGTCTCGGGTTTCCCAATCAAATGCAACTTTAGCCCGAAAGGAGAAACCTTAGTCTCGGGCTCATCTGATGGCTCCATATACATGTACAACTACAGATCCACTGAGCTAATTAAGAAGCTCAAGGCTTATGAACATCCCTGCATTGATGTCGCATACCACCCTGTCTTGTCTAACGTGGTCGCGTCTTGTAGTTGGGATGGACAAGTCTCTGTTTTTGAGTGATCTTGCAGTGGTTAATACCCGTCAAAAGTCTCACCATTGTTCTAGAAGCTAGGAGAAGTTTAGAGTAAGCTAAATTCGCTGTATGGTTCCAAGAAACACCACAAAGAAAACGATACAGGGGACATGCTCAAACTCTGTATGACGTTTTTTTCTTGTCATCCGTTTGTTAATTAAGAGAGAGACAATGGAGACCAAAAAAAAGAGAAATCAGCACGTAGATGATAATAATCTACACTCGAATCTCTCTTTATTGACGAATGAACAACTGAATTACAACCAAAAATGTTTGCTAGACTCTCATGGCGAATCTAACAACCTTCTGAAAACTCATCGCGTCTTACATTAATATCCACAATACAAGTATAAGCATACCGTGCTCTCAAGCAAGCAAACAGTACTTCGAAAAGATGCTCTCTCTTCCTCTTTTTATCTTTCATTAACAACTTTAGAGACTCTTGAAGTAAAATATCCACTCTTGACTCCAGCTCTAAAACTAGATGAAGTAGCTTAGATCGCCATTTGTGTTTCTTTCAGGTTTCAGACTCATGAAATAGGAAGTTGTGCAAGAATTGGTGGTTTAAGTTCAAACATAGTACCATGAGCAGAGACACACGTCGATCATGTTGGAATAATATAGACAGGCTTAAGCATCATGGCATGTCTGTTACTGCAAAATGGTCTAGCTCTAGGACCACAAGAGTGCATAAAAGGCTGTGAACAGATAAGCCATTTTTACACGATTAGTATCGGCTAGTCCTCAGTCCCGCATCGGATATGGCTTATTGGGATGGGTTTATGGGCTTACAGATGAAGATGTTGGTATCACTAGTCGGTATTCCGAGTCATTCAAACCAAAAAAAGTCGTCCTCATATTTATTATTTATTGGTTTGGATAAGTCGTTTTCTTTATTGTGGCATTGTCACCTAAAGTTTGTCCTGAGTATATATATGTTTAGTGTTGGGAAGCTTTAAGACGTATATAAAACGAAGCTTTAAGTGTTGAGTTGCATATGAACGAACTTTTAAGGAAAGATTTTCCATTATCATATGGATCTTTTATATATCTAAACTTCGGTGCAAACTTAAAGCAAGCGTTTTCCGGATGGTTAGCGGTCGGCTCAATCTTAAAGGTCGAGGAATCAATTGTGATACCACACGTGTCAGATGTGGAATGACTGAAGAAACACTAGCTCTTATGCTCTTTGAATGTCCACTTGTTGTTCAAACGTGAGCCTCTTTCTCTTATATCCACCTCCCACATATTTTTTCCTCTATCTAACTATCTTTACAAAATTTGACTATATATCCATTTTGATAAATCTCACCAGATCTGCAGAACAATGATTTCTCTTGGATATATACTTGGAAAGCACAGAATGCTAAAGTTTTTAGCAATATTGATATCTTACCACAAGTTATCCTACAATTTGCGGAAAGTGAGGCTTTAGCTTGGACCAACGCCCAGGAGGTAGATGTTGCTCCATCTTCTAATCCNGGGGGGGGGGGGGGGGGGGGGGGGGGTAAGATGTTTTTGGATGGATCTTGGAAAGAAACTGATGTTAGGTTTGATATGCCAAAGATACCTTCAAAATATTCACTGGAGCTAGGAATTTTTGAAGAAGTATTTTTCCATTACATTTCGAGTTTGATGCACTGTTCTGGGCTATGAAGTGCAGGCTTGTCCACAACAACACTTCAGTGACTTTTGTAACTGATTAGATGTACTTGTGAAGATGGCAACATCTCCATAAGGTTGGCCGGTCTTCTCCAACAACTTATATAAGTTTGCGATACCCTGGAAGCAATTCTTCTTTTGGTGTATTTCACATATTTCTCGTAGTTTAAATTCTTAGCTGGATAGTTTAATATGTGGTGCTCGATTATTTAGTGAGGATATGATTTTTCTAGACTCTTCTCCTTTTATATGATTTTCTGATCAGTGTTAATAAAAGAGTAATCTTGTTGTAGTTTTTTTTTTCTTCTTTGGGTCCAATTAATTTATTTCTATCTTTACTATGGCGACTTATGTGACCCTGATACCGACTCTGGACACACAAATCTATGTCCTCTGATATTCTTTTGGAACTATGAAATATCACAATATGTTGTCATCCTTTATATTTATCGTCTTCCCTATATAGAAGTCTTTCTCTAGAAAACACAATTTCCATGAGTAGTCCGACAAAAAACAACGTGTAGATATCCATGGTAAAATTTCTTGTCATTAGTGTCGAATTTGTATTGGTAGTTTATACAATATAATCCCGTACAATAGTCTATTTTATCACAACTAATATCTCTATAACAAATTACACATGATTAATTTATTTTCCAGAGTGTACCCTAACATATTGTCGTTGTGTCAATTTACTGTATGCTGCTGATCGCCACATATGTTTACATACATTCCCGTTAGAATAAGCATGCTATACAATAACTTTTCGTATCGATTCGTCGTCAAAAGATTATTTGAAAAATTTATTAATTTGGAACAAAAGGTATAAAAAACATCTAACATATATTACCCAATTAATGTGGCCACTAACAAGTGTGTCAACTCAACTTTGACTTCCCACCATCACTTGTTTGTAAAAGGGCTTTAAGCCTTTTAACCCAAACATCAGCTTGCAAGTAAATGAGTGGCACAATCCACAGTTTCGAAAAATAACACTATCATTGTGTTTCTTACATCTTACACAAGTACAGAGATACCATCATAACTATATATGCGGTGTAAGGTAAAACATTTACATCAACATGCACATTTTTGGGTACTTGCTTATATTATCCAATATATATTTATATATTTTACAATGTTCTGATATACGTTAATTAGTGAGACGATACATCATCGAATACATTTAAATATATACAGATTTTTACGTAAAAAGAATATGACAAATATCTTTTGTGAAAAACATAAAACATGATGAATATTCTTATAATGTTTAGGCTGATTCTCATAATGTTTAGGCTGCTAATTTTTATAATTCCCAAAATCATATTCCATCATAAACTGCATTCAAGGTCTCGTTTGTGTGTGGGCTAGTCTTCGAGTTTTGTTGGAATTTTCCTTCTTAGTTTGTGTTTCTTCTTGTTTGTTTGTTGTGTCTTTTGTCTTCCTTAATTGGGCACATGGTTCCCTAATCTAGGATTTATGGATGTGTTTGTAAGATTACTACAAGTTTTTAATATTAATCAGATGACAAAAAAAAAATAAAAAAACGTGATATGAATATGTATATATATATAGGCACAAGTTTTTTTTTTTCGCTAAAAAATATATTAGAAAAAGTTCTAAGATATATATTGATAATGTTCACTATAATATTAAATTTTTTTATAAAATTATTCTTTAAGGAGAAAACTATGTTTTGTTAAGAACATTACGTATGGGCGTGCAAATTTTATTTTAAAACATTAGTGTTTTGAAAAGTTATGTATTTCTTGTTTAGAATCTCGACGTTCCTCGTGAAAATGTAAAATCATAAACAGAAAACGATAATAAAATGTTGGGACAAAAACCTTTTCACAGGGAGCAATTGAAGAAAGTGGGATGCCAAAAAAAAAAGAAGTCTCTCTTATCTTTTACACCCACTCAGACATAAACCATATATATAAAAATATATTATTGATACTCATAAACCATATACTATAAAATATATTATTGATACAAATTGAAGGGGTCATGCATCTATGACAAAACACACACACACACTGCAAGTCAGCAAAAAGAGGAAACAAAAGACCCAATTTAGAAAACATATTCATTTGGAAAAAACAAAAATTCTCCATCTTATCATCATTCATTACCATTTTCTTCTTCTTCGTCTTCTTGATCGCACTAAGTAGACAACCAAACAGTTCATCCTCAAGACACTACTTGGTCCACACAACGCAAACCCTTTAAAGCTAATTAAAGCTTTTCCATTACCAAAGCTTGTCTTCAATATTCATTTAGTTGGATTGAATGAATCTAATTATTACCTCATCTTCAATTTTTAAGGTGTTTACTTACTAGTATATACAAGTGCAAATATTTACCCATTGGAGAATATTATTCACCCAAAAATTTGTATAAACTAACCAAATTATGCTATTTTAAAAAAATAAAAATAGCTGACTACTTTTTACTAATATTGTAGCTATCTAGTATATCAAGATTTATTTTTCTATATATTTGGTTGAAAACGATTATTTTCTAATGAATTTTAGTCAATTTAAAAATTGCTATAAATTAAAATGGAATTATAAATTTATATTTAATTTAATTCGAATTCGGAAATTTCGGTTTGATTAATTTGGGCTCGATTCAGAAGTTTTTGCATAGTCCTAAACTCTACCTTACACAAAACCCCACATATTAATATTTCAATTCCCATAAAAAAATATGCCAATTAAAACACACATGAAAACGATCTTAAAATCATATATATGTATAGCCATGATGTCTAACTTTGAATCTTGCTGTTTGTTTATTAATGGCATGATTAGAAAGATGCAGTAGTACTAAGATTATATTTCGATCCGGCATGGCTTGAACAAGGCTGACAGGTTTTTGAGATATTTAAAGTTAAACGGTTAATACTGGTAAAAAAACTATAACTCTTTAAACATAAAAACTTGAACTAAGTGGTAATACAGTAATTGTTTCCATCTGAGAGAAATTATTACGTAGATTATATATATAAATAATTAGAACTGATTTTTTTCAAATATGAAATTATCCAATCGATTTAGTTTGGTTAATCGAAATAATATCATATTTTTAGATCTATTAAAAATATTAGTTTGGTTAATCGAAATAATATCATATTTTAGATTTATTAAAAATATTGGTGAAAAATGATTTTGTACTTATATTTATCCTAAAAAGATTAGTCGAATGATTAAAATATGAATTATCTTTTTTTTTATAAAAAACCCCAAACTTGTTATGAAGTGAATATAGCCCTAACTTTATGATTTGACGAATAAAAAGCCCCTTTCAATTAGGTCTAAATTTTCAAAAACATAATCAATCTTTGACATTTATGAAGTCTTTTCAAATGGTCTTAGAAACAAAATTAATCCCATGTTAAATAAAAAAAATCATATAAAAAACCAACTTGTGCATGACGTATGGGGCATATAATTAACTTTGAAACGAGCTAGAACTATATGCCTAGCCCAACATTGATGTACTAAAACAAAGTCAAATGGTGATTTGATCCGATTTGTTTGCCCGTAGTTTTCCCTCTCAACTTTATAATTTTCATAGTCAAACCCTTTTTATTGGAGTATTTTTTGTGTGAAATCTTTTAGATAATTCTATTGGAATTTTCCAGATTAGGGTCGAATGTATGCGTCTACAATCTTTACTATATTCCTAACCTCCCATTTAGTAATATAATATATAGTTTTTGGTGCAAACATATTGATGCACCCCTATGTGAGTAGCTATTATGCCTACATCTATACAACTCTATGTTTTCCACTTATGTCTAGAGTTTGTTCCCCACCTTCTTTGGTCTCCAACAAAAGATCTAAACCTTTTGCTTTTCTTTCTTGGATTATAACAATCTATCATTTTCTCACAGAATTATTGTCAAACAAAAGCAAAATGTAAAGGGCACTAACTATATCTAAGCTACAAAACTTCATTGCATCATCCAAAATGTCACCATCTATATTATATAATCCACACCCTCAACCCCACACGTCTAAAGTTTTTTTAATGATCGACAAGAATCAGCAGTATTATTATTATTGCTACGACTGACTCTGTCAATGTCCTCTCCAAAGTCATGTACTATATGGCATCGTGTAAAAATTGTTATATCATACCTCCAATCAATTTTTCAATAAATGATGGAAACAATGTTATGTATGGCAATAGTCTTTAGCCCAATAGGTTAAGTGGTAAAAATCTCCAGATAAATTTCCGGGGTCGCCGATTGGAGTAGCACTTAAGAATGGACCATGTAACATGTTCTATGGTCCTGATCTGAGGAGATGTATAGGTCTAGACCTAGAACCTCTTAGTTTTTTTTTAAAAAAACCAAAATTTAAAAATATCAAAAGTAAATTTAAATTTCAGACAAAAAAAAAATTAAAAAAAAAAAAAAAAATCAGAACTATAAAAAAAATCAAAGGTAAAGAACATATATAAGCTCGTTCATATATGAACTATCACCACTTTCAAAATTTCACCATGAACAAACATTTATAAAATATCATTTTGTAAGATCAGATACGATTGTTTATAAAACAATTGATCATATTAGGCCTCAACACTATGGTATCAACCGAATATAATTTAAATAAAATTTGATTATTTGTCCAAACGAGAATGATAATTTAATTCTAATGTTTAAGGAAAATCGATGGCTTGTATGTATATATATATATATATATATATATATATATTTACATGAAAACTCATCAACAAGTGAGAACTAGCATGCTATTGTTTGATAAAAGATCGTAAATTATTTTGCTTTCTTTTCAATGAACATAATTTTATATATGTATGGGGGTATACTTCTTTTTTCCTTGCAAGAATTATTAGGTTATTAACATTCAAATAAATTATATTAATCTAGCTTTTGTTAATATCTTTTACATGATTTTTCTAATTTTGTAAAATCACAATCACCAAAAAGAGAGAAAGAAAAAGAATTTCAGCTATAACCAATCAACTTTAGGTAAAATATAACATGGTGAAAAAAAAGGTGAAATATAACTATTTAGAGAGCACCGACACCGGTCAGATCTCGTGGTTCTTTCTTTTGTTTTTACTTGTAGTTCGT
>OVAF01000645.1:0-34799 GCA_900406245.1 Odontarrhena argentea | reverse complement strand
CCTTTAAAAAAAAAAAAAAAAAAAAAAAAAAAAAAAAAACACCCTTGGCCGTAACAATCCCCACCACTAACGGTTAACTAAATTAGTTAAATTAATTAATTATACACATAGATAATTAATCCAGACTCGGTTGGTATAAGCATATTAATGGCCTGTTATTAACAGGGAATCTAGTCAAAGTTAGTATATACAAATTAATTATTCCATTACATTTACATCTTCCCGTATAAGCTTTTTTATTTTATTTACAATAAGTACATTTATATAATTAGATCCTCCTAATCTTCTCATTCTCCAATAATATTGCTGAAAAGCGTACCACAATCATTATTATTATTTCTCAGATATTTCATAAAAATTTCTTATCCTTTTCACATGTATGTATTTCCAATGTATATCAGATACACATAATTATGTAGAGCTCTGACGAGTTATTTGATTCTTGACAAGATTCACATGATTATTGTGAATTTAAGTTTTAGGAATTTTATGAGATCTCTAGTATTAAATATGATCATTAAATAGATGAATCCGGCTTGTTGGAAAAAGTGTGTATTGTACCAGAAACAACAAAGAATTTTGGTGGGTAGGAGAATGATNAAAAAAAAAAAAAAAACAAAATCAAATGAAACGTGAAAATATTTAAGTAAAGTAATTTTAATTTTTATCAAGAGTTCACCAAAAAGGCTTTTATCATATAAAAAAGTGAGAAAAAGAAAAGAAAAGAAAACGCCGTTGCTAAATGGTGACCAATTGAAAACGGAAACTTGAAGACAGTGTCTTTTTGTCTTGTCAAATAAAAAGAAAAAACCGACTTTGAGGTCTTTGTCATGTTTTTTTATTTTTTCAAAGAAAAACTAAAATTTAAATACATGTATTTATATAAAAAATGTGTATAAACCCTAGTTGGAATTAAAAATTTGGTAAGAAAATTATAAACAAAAAGAACAGGAGAGAGAAAAAAGTGTGAACAGTTAATGGCGGAGCAGTATAAGGAATTGCTTCTCTCTAGAGCTTAATGATCTGTATTTCAACAAAATAAAAATAAAGAGAAGACTAAGAAGAAGAACAAGAAGAAGAAGCAATGAAAATTTAAAGTGTTGGGTGTTTTCGAGATGCGAGCAAAAGGAACCTTCTCTATACTTCTCCTCTTTCTTCTTTTGATTCTCATTTTGCCAAGTCTTTAATTTCTTTTTTTTTTTTTTACTTTCCCTTTCTTTCTTCTTCTTCTTCTTCAATTTCACTCTTTCTGGGTTTGTTTTTTTATTACCTTTCCTTTTTTTTTTGTGTCCGGTTTTTTTAAAGCTGTGATCGAGGGAGAAAGTCAAGAATCTCTTGTCTTGTGTTTGGATCTGTCTCTTTGGACTTATGATTACTTAAGAGATTGGCTAATAATAGTTGAAATTTGGGGGGTTTGATCTAGGTTTTGTCTGAAGTTGAGAGGTGTTTGGAATTGATGTAGGACTTTTTTTTTTGGCTTTGAATCAAGAAAAAAGAAAAAAAAAAAGAATCTGGTTCTCATCTAAATCTACCCACCATTTTTCTTGTGGGAGATTGTTTATTTTTCTGTAATTTTTAGTGATTCTACTCCTTAGGAAATCAAAGATTGGGAAGAGGGGTTTCTTGTAAGTAAGAATATTTGATTTGTTTATGGGAATACCTGATGGTTCACTGCTAGATCTAATTGATAAGGTTAGGTCTTGGATTACTTCAGATTCAAGTGATTCTTCTTCTGAACACTTTGCAACAATTATGCCAATCGTTTCCAAAATGTGCCATCACTGTGGAACCAAGCTCGAGGGTGCTTTGCTTCATGGTTACTGTTGTCTTAGCTGTGGTCGTTTATGGTGTAAGAGCTGCTTCCCTGAGTCTGATACAGAGGAAGGTTGCAACAATAAGGTGTGCAAAGAATGTGGTTGTGAGGTTCGTGAGCTGAGAGGAAAGACCTATGATAAGGTTCATCCTCGGGATAGCCCCGATCTGCCAAACGAGAATCTTGAAATCCGTGATTGCAGGAACATGGCCTCTATTCGTTGCTATCCTAGCAGGTAATCTTGAGTTTTTGTGAGTAAAGTTTGAATCTTTATTGCTCAAATTATGAATCTTGATGTGTTTGTGTGTGTGTGTTTGCAGGGGAGAGGAAGAAGAGGGTAAGAATTGTGGTAAACAGTTTCTGAGCCCTTCGAGTGAATACTATCAAGACAGTTCAGATATAGAGTCGGGTAGTGTTAGTGCTAGACATGAGCTTTTTAGTTGTAAATCTTCTGCTGGGTCCAGTCCTCACGACAGTCCATTAAGGAACAATTTTAGTCCTCTTGGGCGCTATGTACAGCACGCGAAAGACTTGAGCCCTACTGTTGGTTCTTTTGATCAAGAATCACAACTCATGGCTGGTGATTTAAGTAAGCCAGATCAGGGGGGCATGGGACCAGAAGATCACGAAGCTCAGAGCCAGGAGGAGGATATGTTGCAGCAGCCGTTGGATTTTGAGAACAACGGCCGCATCTGGTATCCTCCGCCGCCTGAAGATGAGAATGATGATGCTGAGAGTAATTTTTTTCAGTATGATGATGAAGACGATGAGTTAGGGGACTCTGCGCCCGAGTTTTCATTGAGTAGTAGCTTTTCCAGCCATGTTCCTACCAGAGAGAAACTGGGAGAAAACAGTAATGAACCTCTTCGCACAGTGGTGCATGATCACTTCCGAGCTCTTGTGGCAGAGTTATTACATGGGGAGGAGCTTAGTCCATCTGAGGATGGTAGTGCTGGGGACTGGCTGGATATTGTCACAGCATTAGCATGGCAGGCTGCAAATTTTGTAAAGCCAGATACTCGTGCGGGTGGCAGTATGGATCCCGGAAATTATGTCAAAATAAAATGTGTAGCATCGGGAAATCAAAACGATAGGTATAATTCTCCACCTCTTTTATTTTCCTACTCTTGCCACTATCCGGTTCAGTATTATCATCCTCGGGCTAATAATTTGTAATTCAATACCTTGATTCTGCAGCATCCTCATCAAGGGAATCGTTTGCAGCAAGAACATTACGCACAAACGAATGACGTCGCAGTACAAAAACCCAAGGGTGCTGCTTTTAGCTGGGTCTCTTGAGCAGAGAGTTGCAGGCCAGTTAGCGTCCTTTAACACTTTGCTCCAACAGGTTTGCCTTTTGCTATTCTTAAGTAACTCTGCTTCAAATTTCTGTTTAGTAAGCTGAACGAAACCGTTTCATTTTGTGTCTTGGACAGGAAAATGATCATATGAAGGCGATTATAGCAAAAATAGATTCCCTTCGTCCTAATGTTCTCCTAGTAGAGAAAAGTGTATCTTCATATGCCCAGCAATACCTTTTAGAGAAGGAAATTTCGTTGGTTCTCAATGTGAAAAAGTCATTGCTGGACCAAATAGCCCGTTGCACCGGCGCTGTTGTTTGCCCCTCAGTAGATAGTATTTCTACTGCTCGGTTGGGACACTGTGAGCTATTCCGGACTGAGAAAGTGCTGGAGCAACATGAAGCTGGCAGTCAGCCGAGCAGAAAGCCTTCGAGGACATTGATGTACTTTGAAGGATGTTCTAGGCGACTAGGTTGCACGGTATGCTCCTTTCTTGATTTTCACAGTTATGTATTTTTTGGTAAACCTTGAAAATTTGTGGCTTATTAAGACGTATGCTAACTTAAATCATCTTAAGGAATCTGCTAACTTAAATGAACTATCTCCGTTCTTAAGTATATTTGTTATATGTACAATTGTTCACTAGTTTTTGATCCTCAACTTGATGACACTTTTCTGAAACATGAGCAGGTTGTGCTAAGGGGCAGTTGTCGCGAGGAGCTAAAGAAGGTTAAGCACGTCATTCAGTATGCTGTATTTGCAGCTTATCACTTGTCACTGGAGACTTCATTCCTTGCGGATGAAGGTGCTTCTCTGCCTATAGTTAAACTGAAACAACCGGGAATGGTGCGGACGGCATCGGAAAGGAGAATAATTGACGATGGCATTTCCCTAGTGACTCATTCTCCTAGAGAAAAAGAGGGTCAAGCTTTGATTGATACAGCTGCACATGAAGATGAAAGTACATCTCCGATGCCAGAGCATGAGGTTTGTGATTCATTGTGTGAGGATTTTGATCCGAGTCAGCTATTCCCATCGTCTTCTGGCATGATATCTTGTGAAATTGACACTGAGCAATCTGATGCCCTGGATGGAGATTTACCTAAGAACTTGGTTATACAATCTTGTTCTTCGAATCGGTTAGATGATTTGCACGGATCCACTATGTCCTTAAGTAGAGGAATCCCTGAAACACCGACTCAGATGTCGAGAGGTGAAGAAGAGAACCAGTTAGTCAACACCCAGGATTTTTCTCAACATGAGAAATTCTATGAAGATGATGTTTCTAGCGAGTATTTCTCTGCCGCTGACTCCCATCAGAGCATCTTGGTCTCATTTTCAAGTCGTTGTGTTGTGAAAGAATCAGTATGCGAACGCTCACGACTCTTGAGAATTAAGTTCTATGGATCATTTGATAAACCTCTCGGAAAATATTTGAAAGATGATCTTTTCGATCAGGTAGCTCTCTCATTAAAAATGTTAATCTACTCTTTCTACTTTCTTTAATGTCATGAAATAAGCAGTCTAAAGTTTCTGACTTTTTTGTTTCCCATTTTTGAACAGACTTCCAGTTGTAGAACATGTAAGGAGCTTGTTGATGCGCATGTCCTCTGCTATTCTCATCAGAATGGAAATCTTACTATCAATGTTAGACGTCTCCCTTCCATGAAGCTTCCTGGTGAACAAGATGGGAAGATATGGATGTGGCATCGCTGCTTACGATGTGCACATGTAGATGGTGTCCCACCTGCTACTCGTAGAATAGTTATGTCTGATGCGGCATGGGGACTGTCTTTTGGAAAGTTTCTGGAACTTAGCTTTTCAAATCATGCAACTGCAAATCGTGTTGCATCCTGTGGCCATTCGCTTCAAAGAGACTGTCTTCGATTCTATGGGTAAACACTGTATAATCCCATTCTCTAGAGTTATTTCTATACTGTTAAGGCACTAACATACTATGATTTTATTGCATTGCAGATTTGGGAACATGGTTGCGTTCTTTAGATATTCTCCTATTAATATACTTACCGTCCTCCTGCCCCCGTCTATGCTTGAGTTCAACAGCCATCCTCAACCAGAGTGGATACGGACAGAGGCAGCTGAGGTGAATACTAAGAATATTTTGCTTCAGCTTTTGAATAAGCAAATGCTTAAAGCTTATATACTTTCTGTTTGTGCATTCTACAGCTTATGGGTAAAATGCGGACTATGTATGCGGAGATATCTGGAATGCTCAACCGCATGGAAGAGAAGAGCAGTTTACTTGAACCTGAACAACCCGAAGCCTCGAATCTGCATAGTCGCATCATTGGATTAAAAGATCAACTCGTAAAGGAAAAAGATGAGTACGATGTGAGCATCTGATTCTTTTGTTTCCCTCTCTGTTAAAGATTGCTTATACTTTAAAAAATCTTGTTGAAATTGCATGTTGATGGAATCTTCCTCATCTTGAATAGGATGCGCTACAACCTATCTTTGTTGAGAATCTGCAAAATCAGGGGAGTTTGGATATTCTAGAGCTGAATCGATTGAGACGAGCTCTCATGATTGGTTCTCATGCTTGGGATCATCAGCTTTACTTATTAAACTCCCAACTCAAAAAAGCATCTGCCTTCAAAACTGGTGATGACAAAGCTTCTGAGGATCTTCCAAAGAGTGGCCTTGAACTGCAGGAAGGTCCAAATGAGGGGGATGAGAAAGCCCATTCTGATTCAGAAGCTAATGATGATAAAAAGGATCGAGCAAACATGCTCTCCCCTGGCTCTTCTCTTTCTGAGAGGATAGATTCGGCGTGGTTGGGCTCGTTTCATAATCTTGAGAAAATAGAGACGATTGCTGAGACAGAAGGCTTTTCAGCCACTAATTCTCCCCTCCGAAGGCTCGCCAGGCCAATTCGAGTCCAGTCGTTTGATTCAGCTATACGATTTCAAGAACGCATCCAAAAGGGTTTGCCTCCATCTTCTTTATACCTCTCGACCCTCAGATCTTTCCACGCTTCTGGCGAGTACAGGAATATGGTGAGGGACCCTGTTTCTAATGTGATGAGGACTTACTCTCAAATGTTGCCGCTGGAAGTACAGAAGCTGGATCTGATTGTTGGTTCAACGCCTACATACATCTCTTCAGCATCTCAGATGGCTGATGGGGCTCGGATGCTGATTCCTCAACGAGGCATTAACGATATTGTGGTTCCTGTATATGATGACGATCCTGCAAGTGTTGTGTCATATGC
Source organism: Odontarrhena argentea (assembly GCA_900406245.1). Classification (NCBI taxonomy): domain Eukaryota; kingdom Viridiplantae; phylum Streptophyta; class Magnoliopsida; order Brassicales; family Brassicaceae; genus Odontarrhena; species Odontarrhena argentea. Next base: position 28,453 of record OVAF01000645.1, on the reverse strand, counting down.
CCTCAATTCCAAGGAATATAAGGAGTGGGTCGCTAGTAAAGGCATCACTAGTAGTAGTAGTGTCAGCAATTTGAACAGTAGAGAGTCAGAAGCTTCCAACTTCTCGACTTGGCGTTCTCTGGGGGCAATGGATGTTGATTACATCCACCACGCTGTGTACGGATCTTCTCAGGACGATAAGAAGTCTCCACATTTGACCATTTCTTTCAGCGACCGCACTTCCCCTTCTTCTAGTGGAACTGAAGGTAAGGTGAAGTTCTCTGTGACGTGTTATTTTGCAACGCAGTTCGACACTCTGAGAAAGACGTGTTGTCCGAGCGAAGTTGACTTTGTGAGATCCTTGAGCCGGTGTCAGAGATGGTGTGCACAGGGAGGGAAAAGCAATGTTTACTTTGCCAAGTCATTGGATGAGAGGTTCATAATAAAACAAGTTGTCAAAACCGAGCTGGATTCTTTCGAGGATTTTGCACCTGAATACTTCAAATATATGAAGGAGTCTCTGAGTTCCGGGAGCCCCACTTGTCTTGCTAAGATTCTTGGTATCTACCAGGTTAGTTACTAATATAGGGAATATAAACTTTTGAGGCCAAAGCTTTTGCTAAGCATGTGAATGATTGATTATGAATGCTATTATGGCTTGCAGGTCTCAATTAAACACTCCAAAGGTGGAAAAGAGACAAAAATGGATTTGATGGTGATGGAGAATCTCTTTTACAACAGAAAAATATCCAGAATCTATGATCTCAAAGGATCTGCACGGTCACGGTACAATCCAAACACATCCGGAACAGACAAAGTTTTGCTAGACATGAATCTGCTTGAGACACTCCGGACAGAGCCAATATTCCTGGGAAGCAAGGCTAAGAGAAGCCTTGAGAGAGCTATATGGAACGACACAAACTTCTTAGCTGTAAGTAAATTACATTACTACGAAGTCAATTGTTCTTGAAGTTTTTTTGTTTTTTTATAAATCTGTTTGCTCATTATCTCTTCTGGGTTGGTTATTGTCATTAGTCTGTGGATGTAATGGACTATTCATTGCTGGTTGGGTTCGATGAAGAGCGTAAGGAGCTGGTTCTTGGGATCATAGACTTCATGAGACAGTACACTTGGGACAAGCACCTTGAAACTTGGGTTAAAGCCTCAGGCATTTTGGGTGGACCCAAGAACGCATCTCCGACCATAGTCTCGCCAAAACAGTACAAGAGGAGGTTTAGAAAAGCAATGACCACCTACTTTCTCACTGTCCCTGAGCCATGGACCTCTTGAGTGAAAGAAAATACCATTTTTCATCATTCTTTTGATTTACTAATCTCTAAATTTGTGCTCCTCCAATAATAAAAAGGGAAATTGGGTTAACAGACAAATATATATACATATGCAGGTTGGGACCTGACTGATTGATTTATCATTTTTTGTGTGTGTGTTTGTTATTTGGTACTCTTGAGTCTGGAGAATTGTATATTGTAATTATCGGCTAAACTAAAGTCCCCCAGATTAAAAGAAAAAGAAATACTCATGATTTGCCTTTTTCTTCTTATATATTTTCTCTTCCTTTTTGTTTTAGTATCTTATAGTTCTTCCTTATTCTATATTACCCTATGCCATTATAGTTTTATCAACTAAACTGAAGCCCCCATAATTAAAAGTACCATCAAATTAATGTTTTAGTTCAGAAATACCACAAATGATTAAAAATTGAAAAATGTAGCTAGAAAATATAAATATAAATAATTGTAACATGAATATCTACGAATCGGATAATGATATGGGTATGAGGTTGGATAGTTAAAAAGGAGTTGTAATAGAACTGTTATGGGCATGTAACAAAATTATTATTGTTTTACTTGATTTAAAAGCTACAATTAGTTTATCAAAGTAAAAAGACGAATAACAAATATGGGTTCAAACCAAAAAGCAAATATCAATATCCAAATCTAACTTGATGTATTGCATTTCCAAAATGCTTTCAACCAGCAAGGCACTGCCATTTTAGAAAGCTCGTGGAAAGAAAGCTAGTCCGGTTATAGCTGCTATTTACACTTATTGAAAGTGTTATTCGACAAAGAAGATCTACTATATAACATAATATCATAACGTAATATTTACTGTGTCTGAGAGGTCACCANNAAAGGCCCAAACCCCCCCCAAAAAAAAAAAAAAAAAAAAAAAAAAAAAAAAAAAAAATTACTGTTTTAATTTGGATCATTTTCAGCAATTCTCGCAAACTAAAACAGGCTTCCTTTTTATTTCCTGGCCAGTTTTATGATTTGGTTTGAGTTTTCCACAACCTATCTACGAGTTGAACCGGTTGAGCTATAGACTTATTTATATTTTTGTCTCTATGTGTCCTCAATAGTACTAGTCTAATGCATCTTGTTTAATGTACATAAACTGGTAAGATCGTTGCATAAAAAATAGATTGCTTATTTTTTCTCAAAAAAAAGGATAAATTGCTTACTTTAATTAAGAAAAGACTAGAAGTTTGTTACATAAGTTGGAACAAACAAGCACATCCGTTTCCTAGTGGCGAATTATCTTTAACTAAAGAAGCCAGAAACGTGGCTTGAGAAACGGATCCTTGTTTCTTTTTCACTTTGGTCTCCATTAGAAAAAAAAAACAAAACCTAAAAAAGTATTGATTACATCATGTATTTTGACACCTTCTTCACCAATCCCAAAGCTTCTTCCTCCATTTCGAAGCAAATGTTGTCTTGTCTCTGTTGAATCAACCCACTTGGAATGTTGAGGAGACACAGTGCTGTGATCTTGTTGCAGAAATCAGCCCCACTCTCACTCTCTTGCCTCAGTTTCTCCACTTTCCACTTTGGTAACTTCAGCGTCACGCTACTCCTCACTTCTCGTTCCTCAATCTCCTCAATCCTCTTCATTCCCGAGAGATCAGATGTTGATCTAGTACGAGACAGCTTCAGACTCTCCAACCTCTCTTTCGCACCCATCTGAATTCCTGACCGAACCCTTCTTGGACCTCTGTCTTTCCATGTTCTGCCATGTCGGTTTTTTTTAAATGATTAAACCAACTTTGAGAAACCTAAATCAAGAGATGAAATTGAGGAATTACCTGGGAAGTACCACCATGAAATAAACCCTTTTGGATTCCAAGTACTGGTTAGGCTCTAAGGGCTTTGCTCTGATTCCGAAATGCTTCACAGATTCGGATTCGAAGAGAACATGACCCGGGAAATCTTTAACCACCGTGCAAGCCTTAACCGGAGTTTTGAGCTTGAAACTCTCGCCATTGATCTTCATGATTTTCACAGTTTTCTTGCTTCCCAAGCTATTACCCATTAGAGAGAACAATATGATATGTAGGGTTACTAAAAAGGTTTTTATCTTTTATAAGTCTCGCAAAAGAGGTGTATAAAGAAACTTTTGTGGGTTGGTATCTATTAAGAGCTCAGTAGTTCAAGGTGGGTGCTGTGTTAGATCAGATCATTATAGATTTTCGATCTATGGTTTGGTTGCTGATGATAGTGAACCATTATCTTGGTCAACAAAATGCCAAATCTTCTAATATATAAAATCCAATGGGAAGACAAAGTTACGTCGAATTTCGCTATCCGTTTTGAAAAACAAATACCCGATAACAACCCGAAAGTCATGTTCTAATCTTTTAATAAAACTTCAAATAATTATTTGAAATGGATTAATGTGTACTGTTCTCACTTAGACCATAGTTTATGTGCATTATATGTTTCCTGGAAAATGACTCTTGCGTTAATTACTCCGAAGAATCTGCAAAATTTCGTTGGTGAATCATATATATGTCCAAAGGCATGTGAATAACGATTGACTTTTGATGAATTTGCTTGTTTTTCCAGGAACAGTAACTAATGCACGTGAAACCAATCCTGTGAAACAAAATAATTCTATGAAGCCAAACCAGAGTCAAAAGACATAGATAATAAATTAATAATCATATGAAATGTTGAATTAACAATTTGGTTTTTACAAAATAACAAATAAATATTAAATACAAGGTGAGTAAAAAGAGTTCGATTCTCGTAACTCTTTTTTTTCAACCTTCACCTTCTCAAACGGAATTATTAGTCTTCCAAAAAATCATCACATCAAGAGACCGCCAGCAAAATTAAAAACAGAGCTTTTTCTTGGTAGTAAGTTAAATTCGAACCTTTTTGTTAAGAGCTATTTAGAGTGACTTTTGAGATGATTTACGGATAAGCTCTAGCAAAGAGTTAGCTTTTCGTTTAGCTCTCTCTGTACCCTCCCTTGATAGTTCCATCAACGGAGTAACAGCTCCAAGTTTACCAAGTAATGTCAGCTTTTCAGTATCTCTCTTGCAAAGAGACAGTAGAATCGCCGCTGCGTTCTCTTGGTTTCTCGGTTGATCCTTTCGGAGACATTCTATCAGTGGTGGTATAGCGTTCGCCCTCAAAATTGCGACTTTGGCATCTTGGTTATTGGCAAGAACAGAGAGTATGGTCAAGGCTTCATCAACCATCTTGTGGCTCGAGTCAGTAAGAGTTTTCACTAATGGGTTTACAATACCGGCTCTGACCGCTCTGCCTTTGTTTCCCTGATAGATACACAAGTTGAACAGAGCCGTAGCAGCATCTTTCTTCCCTCTGGGGCTTCCGTTCTCAAACAGATGCACTAAAGCTGGTATTGCACCAGATGCACCTATTATGATCTTGTTCTCATCAGCTAACGAAAGGCTAAAGAGAGTAGCTGCAGCGTTTTCTTTAGCTTCCATGGTTCCTGCTCTGAGAACTTGCACTATCGATGTGACTGCTCCTGCAAGCATGATCAGTTCTTTGTTGTTTTCATATATGGAGAGGTTGAGAATGCAAGTGACAGCCTTTTCCTGCGTTTCAGTGTCGTCTGATGTCAAAAGGTTGATTAAAACAGGGATGGCTCCTGCTTCTGCAATCAGAATTCGGTTGTCTGTGCTTCTTTTTGACAGAGAACGGATTTCAGAGAGCGCGGTCCTGCGATCTTCTATTGATCGGGTAGAGAGCTTGCGAACCAATGCTTGGATCGCTGACATGTCTCCACTAAGATCACGGAAAGACCCATCGCGGTTTTTGGTCTTACCATTCATGTAACCACCTGGTTGCTCTATGTTGTGCTTAGTACACCACTGAGCGATCAGGTTTCTGAGAACGTAGTTTGCAGTAAGAGTAAAGTTTTCAAGTTTCTGCTGGGTCTTTGGGCATCTCAGATTTCCACAGTCTATCCATCGTTGTATGTATGACCTCTCGTACGTCTGTAAATGAAGAGGGAAGATCATTGTTAAGATTTTCGAATCAATAACCAGACATAATATGTAAAGTTTTGATATTTAAAATCAAACCTGTCCTGTGGAAACAATAACAGGATCCTTCATCAGTTCCAGAGAAATTGGACAAAGAAAATCCTCTGGGATGGTGAGTTCGTCTGATTTCTTTGAGTCACCGGTGTTCTTCGTAACTGCTTTCTCTAATCTCTCTTCATCAGCATCTTTGGATAAAAAGAAGGCCAGGGAAACAGAAGAGCTCTTTCGACGAGGTGGTTCAAACTTCTTCGCATCTGGTAACGGAATGCTGGATTGCAATGTTTCTGGAATACTACCTAACTTCTCAGTAACTTTGGTGTAGCTAAAGGAGTCTCTCTCCATTGGCTCAGCTAAAGCACTCGAGAACTTCTTTGAATTCAAAGACCCGTATCTCTGCATTGCTCTCCTCAACTGCGATCTTGCTAGTTCCACCTGATAACAAGCCAGAGCCTTAAACACAGCTCAAGGGACACGGAGCAAAAACACATGTTCATATATTCTGCACACCCATGATTACCTGTTCGCGAACTTCATAGGGGAGATCATAACGATCATACGGCAGATTTCCTAATGCTTTCTCTAGTTTCCACGTAACGCATTGGAACTGAAATGAGATTCTCTTGGCAGCCCCATCCTTCAATCAAGAGACACAAATGTCAACAAACAACAGCTTCCAATCCAAAAGCCTAAAAACACATCACTTCACAAATTCTTCCTAGATCCTGACATGGTGGAAAACAGTGAAATAATCCTTGTATGCTTATAATATTATACAAAGATACGATTTTGATACCAATATATACATTTACAGGGATTAAACATCTAATCTAAGAACCTATAAAAGATTGATACAATGTATCTTAATAAGTGAGTCGTTGAGAATGCTTACAGAGGATTCGCGAGCTTGGAAACAAGTAGCTGTAGAGACAAGACGCTTCGAGGCTTGAAGACCCAGCACAAGATCAGACCACCAATCACATTCACTAGAAACCAAAGAAGACGAAGCATCAGATTTCAACGGCGGAGAATCTCTAATCTCCTCAACCAAATGCGTCAACAGACAGACTCGCCGCGCGAGATCCGCACAATCCTTCTTGAACACTCCAGTGTTCGCCGGAATCTGACTGATTTCAGTGATGAGGCTGAGTAGAGCTACGGGAGATACGGCTTCTCCGGCCATTACGCCGTCGCATACGGCCGTTTAAAAATTCGAGGTTGGGATTTGGAGTCGCTCTGAGTTGCTCTGACTCAGACGCGCCTCGGTAGCTTTTTATGTATCCAACGAGACCATGTGGCCAGACAAGAGAAGTTGCTATTACGACACCGTTTTTTAGCTAGTTGTTTTTGAACTTGGTCTAAGTCTATTTTATGGCAAAATTAGACCAATTATGAAAATGGTTATTGAAAATAACAAAATATTTCTACTTGATTTGAGTATTTGATTTTTTTTTAGCTTTGATTTAAATGTTCCATAACAAATACAATTTTTTCTTGTAATGTATATATTTTGGACTTCTAGAGAATATATCAATATATTTATATATTTAGAGTTTAGGATTTAATTTAATTGAGAGTTCATGTTGTAGAGTAACATTTTATGAAAATAAATCAATAACTTTTAAAATATTTTTAAATCACTTTTTATTGATAAAATTTATTTGGTTTACTGAGTTTTATATAAACCTTACAATTTCTCAATTTGTTTTCTTTGTATACTACTTGTTCTTCTTCTACGAAAAATTATTCTAAACTTTAGAAACCTGTGAATTTGGTGAAAATAAAATAAAAGCTGTTAATTTTTTCAAAGGAAAAACATATACAGCTACATCAACAAATCATCAAATTTAAATTGCAATTTATCTATTTAGACAGTCCACCAATTATTATTTATTTTGTGTTTTTTACTTAGTATTTATTAAAATTGACTAATAAAAACAAAAACAGTACAATACAAGAAAATAAATAATTGAGAGCGAGATTCGCGGTGGGAGTAGTAGAGGTTGAAGAATAAAAAGAGAATACAGTTGTCTTTGTCAATTATTATTATGAATTGTTCTGTAACCAAACTTTATAATTGGAAACGAACCATACACTTTTCTAATTGCAAGAAATCCACTTTCTTATTTATCTAAGGAAATGGTTTGTTGCGTGCTTGGTTGTAAACATGACCTTATTTTATTTTTAGTTTTTTGTTTTCATATTTATATAGTAGTGGGTTGTAGTGAATCGAAGGAAGAGAGAATCAGCCAATGATAATATTCAATATACAATATATAGTCTTTAACTCTTAAACAAATGGTAAGAATAAGTCAAAGTAGTTAGTTCTCTTATCTATGAGAAGCAAGCAAGATCAATTTTTATTCCCTGTCATGAAATGTCTTTCTTTGGTATATGATCTGGCTTACACTAAATGATCAAAAGGTGAATTTTTGTTATCATAGCTTGCTTTTTTACATTATTCTTTACCTTTTAAAAAATTAAAGACAACCTTTTGTTTCAGCTTTCCATATTTGATTTGTTACTTTTAGAAATCTCTATTCTTTCTTCACCACCTTTTTCAGAAGAAAATTCCCCTAAGTAATAATGAAATAAAAGTGTGGTTTTCCAAAGCTACATTATTGATTTTCTTCGCAGGATCCAAGATAAAGCCATTTGGGAGACGATGCCATACACTACGGCTACATTAAATGTTTCTTCACAAAAATGACATTAGATAATATATCCAACCACCATATCAATAATCAAAATATACATATGCATCTAATAAATACATCTATATATAGATATAGATAGATGATTATATCAAATTCAATTTTTTCGTTCTTTGCTTTACGTCATAAACTAGTTTTTTCTATCGACTTAGTACATATTTATAGGGGAAGGCGAAGAAAAAGAGAGAAACTAACAATGAAAAACAAATAGAGCTTCACTAGAGAAACTTGTGAGTTGTGATGCTTGAGAGGACTGCATGGGGACTTTCCTTATATAGGAAAATATGGGAAAACTAGTGTTCCTTAGGACTTAGATTTTCGCTTTTCTTTCTTTTGGGTTTTCGTTTTATGTATTTTTTTCTTGGACATCCTTTTAATTCTAATGGATTGAACCAGATATTACATTATTGATCAAGTAGTTAATATATTGTGTTGATGTAGTAGAATTTGCTAAGCGTGTACCGGTGGTTCGAATCCCACCTCAAACAGGGATATCTTTTTCAGCATTATCACAACCAATCTATACACAACAGAATATATAGATATCGACTACTTTTTGTTATACAAGGAGAACATTTTTACTTTAAATCCCACATATATAACGCTAATTAATCATCACTAGCTCTAGTTTATTGATAAAAATACTTATTAGTTTTTGAAGAAGAAAAGTTAAATTTTCGTATTGATACCTTTCGAGCAAGTAGTATAGATTTCTGACTACCTCTTAAGGAAAAAAAAAACAGATTCTTCTTCTCAAGGAGAGTTATAAATTGTTTTTGCATAAAGAGCAAAATGTGGTTTGAAAGAGAAATGAATATGCGATGTATATTGACGGGATCTACTACTCGACATTAATTAACTCTCTTAAAATGGACAAGTATTCAAGAGCTAATCAGCGCTTATCAACGGTTTACTACTAATAATGGTTTTACCAAAAACGTACCAAACATTCAAAAGAATAGTTGTTCAACGAGTCAACTCAAACCAGCCGGTCTAATTCGGGATTCAATTTCTCAGAAATCATTTTTATTATTTATCTCTCTAGTTAATATATATGCCTTTTATTTAACACATGATATATTGCGTACAAACAAGTAACACAATTTAATTTGTCACCGGAAAAGAAGAAGCGTTTCTTGACCTGTTGAACCATAGTTAGAGGATTGGCTAGAGTCTTCAAGGCAACAAGGTGGCAAAGAAGCCACGGGCTTAATCGGAATGAGACCGATGTTGAGATCGGGCAAACGACTTGGTCCGGTAGTACTGGTACTATTCTCAAAGCAATTGGTACTTGTAATCGGTAAACTTGTCATATCACATGATTCAGATATTGAAGAAGATTGATCACTAATAATACTGTTTCCATGTTCCTTATTCGAGGAATTGAGGTAACGTCTAGTAATATAGTCGGTGTGATGGTAAAGACGATGATTGGTTGGGTCAATTCCCATTTTCATGAGTTTCCTCTTCAAGTGAGTTTCCCAATGGATCCTTACTTCGTTGTCTGCTCGTCCCGGCAATCGTCCCGCTATCAATGACCATCTGAAATACGTAGCATCAAATTTTTATTATCATGCACCAGTCACATTTGTAACCACTTTTGTGCCTTATAAGTTTAATTAGCAATATATGTAACATTTTCGACTAATCGATAAAACAGATATTTTGTTGCGAAAAGAAGAAGTTTATGTTACATTAAAAAGAAAAAGAGCTATTGCGAACCTATTGCCAAGAAGTGCATGAAGCTTGAAGATGAGGTCGTCTTCGTCTTTTGTGAAGTTCCTTTGTATAAGTTTTGGCCTTATGTAGTTTCTCCCTCTCACTTTATAACTCTTGACATGATTCAGCAATCCTATAAACATATCGATAAGGATTACATTTCACAAATATATAAGAACGATATTTTGTCGCACAAACTCCTAAGTTCATATGTACGTATTAGATCTATATAAATCGATAACTTGGATGTCAATATAAATTCTTCTCAAATGAGTAGCAAAATATGCGATTGTGACTGCTTAGTAGGATAAGAATCGATGGAGAGTAGTTACCTGAAGTTGAAGAGAGAGAGCGGAGGCGGAATTTGTTCATTATCTTGTGCAAAGGAGATTGGTTTGGTTGTATTGTTAGTTGATTGATTGTGAAGTTGTTTTAGAGAAGCTTGTGATATATAGGGACTAGGATATGGATCGGGGATAGAGTTTTTGACTTGGACCGGTGGGTTGAGAGGAGAGGGCATGAGCAATTAATAATTAGACTAGGAAGAAGAAGAAGAACACACTAACCATGTTTAATTAATTGGTCCCACATTTATTCAAATCCAATACACATTGTTTCAGTGGTCATTTCATAGTCCTTGGAATCATAAATGTTGAAAGAAATTGCATTGAATGTGCCTTACCAATATCAGTCCCAAACTCGCTCTTAAGATCTTATCCACATTTTTCACTAGTAGAATCGTAAAGTACATACAAATGGTTCTCAGATAGAAACCCATATGGTTCCAATTTACCGTTGTTAAATAAATATGTTATCTATCCCCTTTTTACATCATGTTGTTTAGATATAAAATTTGTTTTAAATTAGTTGATTTTTCTTCAATGCATAATTGAATACTTGTTGTTTTTTACTGACCGAANTTTTTTTTTTTTTTTTTTTTTTTTTTGAACGAATGATTTTCAGTTTTGTAGAATTAAATAGTCTTGGACCATGCTCTTTATTTTGTAAATCAAGAAATACAATTATTTGTAACATGGAGGCTATCTAGATTATTAAGAACACAAAAGATTAAGATGGACTTTGACGAATGATATGTTGAATATAAACTTTTAAGGACCATGCACGAAGATCTCTGTTCTCTCACCCTTGATGGCGGAAGCTTTAGCGATTTTCGACTCTTCTTAAAGGCTGAAAACACATCTCAGTTTCAATCAGATTCACAAGTGCTCTCAGAAAAATCCATTCAAAAATTAATCTGAAAGAGTTTTATATATAGTGTTTTTCATGACATCCACCACCTAGCTTCTTTGTTTACGGATATTTCTTTTATGTATATCTCATATATCGCAAATGTTGTAGGGTGTTCACTTGCAAAAAAAACGCTCTGCGAGCTTTAGCTCGTGATGTAATTTTAAATTAGCCTTTGAGGCATGATTCTAATGAAGTTGATAGTTGAAAAAAAAATTGTTTTGGAAACGAAAATAATACATATTTTAGTTTTGAAAATATATTAAAAGAAATGATTTCTTAATATGTATTACTTCATTTTTCATGGAGTTGAGTTTCTAATACTTTAATTTCTACTCCTAAAAAAATATAACTCCAATTATATTATTTTAAATAAATTATTATAAGGAATTGCTAATAATACTATATATATAATCTATGAAGTGACCCCACTTTTTATTTTTATTTGCTAAAAAAAATTCATAAATTTTGAAGTTATTTAAATTAAATATTTATTATAAACATAGTAAATTTTATTTTAATCATCACCACTTGTATGTTCTCACATAAATGAACAATTTAAAAAAATTACTGTGGTTACAATAAATATTTTTAATTTAAATAACATAAAAAAAAAATTTGGAATTTTTAGCAAAAATAAAAGTGGGGTCACCACTTGTATGTTCTCACACAAATGAACAATTAAAAAAAATTCCTAGAAATTAACGACTTTACTTATTTATTTCTAAAATTAAAAAATTAATTTTTGAAACCGATTACTATCATCTGCGACTATTTGGCCACTTCAGTGTGGATGTTCTACTCACACTCTAACTGTTAAATCGAGATCACAATAATTCTTGAATAGTGTGTTATGTATTATTATACATACGTCATATAATACCATGTTTATGTTATGTTATTTATCTCTTTATGTATTTTAAATATTTATACTGATTTAGTCTTTATATTTTTTTTTTTTATCACATTTATGTCATTGAAATTTAATTATTTTAATTACATACAATGAAAAAACTCAGCTATTTAAAATTTTGAAATTGTGAGAAAGTAAAATAATTTTCTTACAAAAAATATAATTTCTATAAAATTAATTCTTTGGTTGTGAGCATGTAAATGAAATTATCTATAGCTTAAAAGGCCTAATAATTATATATGAAAAAAAAATACTCTTATATATATATATATATTATATTATTCCAAAATAGAGTTAAAATTAAGTTCGGGTGAAATTAACTGTAAATCATTTATTTTTTTACAACACTTCAGCAATAATATGTATTAAACTAGACTCGAATCCAGAAGATGACATAATGATGTTATTGGTACAAACCGCTAAGCCATAAGTTCTTGTCAAATCATTACAAAATGATTCGGTTCATCAAACTAGATATAAAATTCATGAAAATACATTATTCAACGTCTATTTTCTAACTACTACTATTGTGTGAATACTAGAAAATTGGATAATGTTAATTTAGTAAATATGATAGTGAGAAGAAAAAGATATTTTTTTCAAGTGGCTGAAACTTATTTGGATGTGTTGCACAATCAAATGAGAAAACGTAATAAATAATGAGAAAACTGGAAACGATATAAATGAAAGAAAAGGACTGATGGCTGAGTAAGGGTTCGGGAACAGATAAGGGAGAAACATAAGCATTCAACTGAACTGACTGGTGGTTAGAGTACGAGGAATTTTGCCTCTCACTCACCTCTTCTGCCTCTCTGACTTGCCCCACCTACCATATAATATCAAATGATTCAAAATAAAAATTGTATCAATGTCCTCGTGTTAAAGCCCGTTTATGTTTAGCCCAAAGAGCCATTTTCTCCAAATTGACATTCTACAATTAAAATATCATTGGAACTCGATTCTAATTTTATCTACTCATCATTTCGTTCAATACAAAGAATGAAGAATAACATGTTCGTACGGCTCCTTTTAACAAAAATCATTTGTGATTTAATGAATGATTCAGGAGGAAAAGAAAGTAAATGTAGATTTTGTCACATGAACAAGAAGCAACCAAAATATGTGGCGTAGTGGGTTGTGTTAATATTGTAGTTGCACCAACCCCTTAATCATAATGGAATTGGAGTTTAAAAAACAAAATTTAATTGTATCGCCATCTAAAATATTGGAATATACGCAATCTCATTATGTATCGTTTCGTTTCTGCTCTACTCAGATCTCATTTCATATATGTAAGTTGTTTTCTTTAGGATCACATAAACCATTTAACATCTCATCACTTGACCATTGCAAAAGGCCTCATCATCATATTATCTTCGTGGTCCAATATCTGCAATTCAATAATAGATTTAGCTCCCTTTGAAAAACAAATAATGGCAATAATCACTTGTTATTATACTAACTTACATGGCAATGGTAGACGTAGCCCGGCTCTTGAGTAGCGTCAAAGGCGTAGGATTCATTGGAGTGAATATAAGAAAATCTGACCAGGATCTTTGTTACATGTCCCGGCATCATTTTGAACACATTTTTCCAACCCCGCTCGTAGGATGTCACCGCGGTCTTGTTACCATGGGCGTATTTGTTGATTTGGCACTTGACGGCATCATTTTTCTTCGTCATGCATTCTGTGAACTCTTCAATGTTAACTAATGCCGTTTGTTCCAACACTTTGAACAATCCCAAGTGAATGTGCAACGGATGGTTATCCTCAGTCAGATTGATCACTTCCCAAACCTTTTAGTAACAAAAATTTAAATATTTAGAATTAGACCGTTTAGTATAGTTAGAAAAATGTATAATGTACATTACCTCAGTCGTGCCAATTTTCGGAGTTTCTGTCACGGGAGCGGTATAAGGCAAGCCGTTAATGTAAAGATGCGTAGGCTCGTCAGCGCTCGACACGTACTCGAACATAGCAATGTAACGAGTACGGACCGAGGCTGACACATCAGCAGCCGGATAGTTGATTAGTTTCTTCGGAACGGTCCACATTTCGGTCTCTGATTTGTCTTTGATTGTAAACTTCATGACTTTACTGTTCTCTTCTGTGACGGGATCACCCGAGGGGTAAGGATACGGTGCGTTGTTGGCTAGGATTGCTCTTTTGGTTCTTGACTTCGAGAAGTCAACGACAACATCAACGATTTCAGACGGAGCGAGGAGAACCGATTTGGTCGAAACCGGTTTAGCTAGATAAGCCGAATCAGAACCAATGACGACGAAATCGAGACCGTTGGAGAAGAAAAACCGGAAAAATCTAGCATTACTAGCGTTTATGATTCGAAACCGGTACTTTCTTCGGCGGACGGTTAATCGCGGCCAAGCTTTTCCGTTAACAATGATGGCATCGCCGAAATACTCCGGTTGCCATTGAGGGTGAATGGAGGGGTTGTTTCCAGTAGCATTCATGTAAATAGAACCGTCTCTACAAAAACTCCGGTCAAACACAATCAAGGGACGGTCGAACTCACGGCCGGTAGGTAACCGGAGAGGAGATTCGAGAGCTTTATGGCGGAGAATGTAAGCTCCTAACAAACCGGCTAAAAGGTTGACTCTAGTCAACCCGGCAGCATGATCATGATACCACATGTTCCCAGGTTGTTGGTTGTTGACGTAATGTGTATTCTTTTTAGTCCATTTAGTTCCGGTCTCTTTAAAACCGGCGGTGAACCAAGAATCGGCATTTCCATCGCTGGTCGGCTCGTGGATTCCGCCGTGTAGGTGGACAACCGTGGGAATGCCGCCGCTTTTGGAGATTGCCGGGGAGATTGTTGGGTCCCAAGGGAGGATGTGAGATGAAGGGAGGTGATTACGCCACGTCACGTAGGTGTCGACCCCATAGACGGCTTCGATTGTAGGTCCTGGAACTGTCGCTCTACGCTTGGATGTCCCGTATGCGAACACTCGAGTGGCAGGCAAATCCCTGTGGAATTTCTGTACTTTATGATAAATTTTAAATCATATCAGTGTGACACTCTATGTGATAAGTTTCAAAATTTTGAATCATTTATAATTAATTAGCAAGAGCAGAGCACGATTAATTATCTATGCTAAAGTGGTAGAAAAGCAAACATAATGACATGGTTTTATGTCTTAGTGGACACTAACTTTCTTAAGTTCTTATCTAATAATTATCAGCGAAAGCATAGAAAAACAAAGAACGTGTTAGATTTGATGTTGTTCTGTAGTATAATTAATCAAAAGAAATGTTAAGGAATATAAGTGTATTAATTTCGATTTGTCAAAAAAAAAAGTGTATTAATTTCGATAGTTGATAAAAGAAAGAGCATTTATTCGTCGGTACTGATATTTTTTTTTTTTTGTCAAGAAGACAAATAAGTGAGAGGACAAGAGTGGAAACACGAGGCGGAATCTACTCTAATCACTTTACCAACGAAGAGCCGTAGCCAACTAGAAAGCGATTAGTTTCACTAATCTTTATCATTTCAAAATTTGAATTAAACTTTAATTTTCTCATTAATTCAAAAATTACTTACTCATGCATGAAATGAGATACAGGTGTCTAACATTAAATGGTAGTTATATTATACGTATTTTGTATCTAAATATTTTGGCCAATTATTGTAGCCCCAAAACAGAAACGAAAATGAGTCAAATTAAATTTAATAAGAATACCGAAAATAGCTTCAAGAAAATCAGAGAAAATAAAGGAAAGAATCCAAAACAATGAAAGATTTACCCATTTTTTGGAGTACATGCCGATTTTGAGAGATTTGGGTTTGAGAGAGCCATTGACGATGTGGAAGCCATGAAGGGTGGGGATATGAGGAAGGTCTTCAACGAACATCTCGAGCTTTCCAAGGTTGAACAGTTGTTCCTCGTGTTTGGTGTTGTCTCCTCCGGCTACGAGCCACCATGTCATCGTTGTGATTAGAAGCAACATGAGTCTGGTCATCGTTGGTTTCCGACAAGGCACAAACTCCATGTTTTTTATCTCCTCTTCACGAGTTGGATAATTGTTGTGTTGTGAAGAAAAGTCTTAAGTGTGGGATATGTGTGTGTATGTAGGGAATACTACAAAAGTTGGGGGGGGGGGGGGGGGGGGGGGGGAGAGAAGTTTAACAAGTTCTTTGGGGTTTTGTGTACTTATTATATACATATATGTGTGTGTGGTGTGAGATGCTTTGTTTGGTATTCTCTTTCACATTTTGACCAAATCCAATGGTAAAAAAAGTCAAGTGTCTTTTTTTGGTCGGAAAAAAAAAGTCAAGTGTCTTAAGTTTTAATTAAAATATAAAGATTAAATCATAAAATAGTTGTAGCCAATTAAAACTTGTGTCATAAGACCATCTTTACTGGGGAGACCTTTAGAGGTTCTTTCCAATTTTTGGTCCAAAAAATAAATAAAAAAGAAAATATTAAGTGTGAATAGTGAAGAAACGGTGCTTATGGAAGGAACGAAAGAACTCCTCAAGACCCGCTACGTGTCCTGCTGTAATTCGGCGTACAAAACTCCACAAGTTTCTATCCTTTTCTGCAATTTCTCCGATTCGACGAAGCGTCTGAAGCATTCTCTGGAATTTGAGGCGAAGAAGAAAGTAGTGAGAGGTAGGATTCTTGATTTTGGGAGGGGAAGACAAATCTGGCGAAAGTGGAGGGACTAAGAGCGAGGCCGTGGCTTAAGCCAGGAGCTTGTATAAATGGAGGTCAATATGAATTCGACGGCGATGACGATGATCATTCGAAGCCTTGGTGGCGGCGTCGATTCAGATCGTTGTATATGGCGGCGAAGTCACTTATAGTCCGTCTACTTTCCGAATCGTAATCTCGTTGCTCCTCCTTGTGGCTATTGGCACCGCCTTCATTTTTCTCCCCGTCGAACAAGTGATTTCTCTCTCGCTTTATCCTTCGAATTTGCATTCTGCTTGTGTCTGTAGCTGTAGTGATGATGTAGCATCAACAACGATTATGTTTGTACCTTATATGATTAGAAATAGAGAGAATGGATTAGTTTATGGAACTCGCTTGATCTGTCCATAGTGTTGACAGTGTGGGAATCGAGACAAATTTTATGGTGTCTTGTTGATTCTGAGTATGGAATCGGTTTAGTTCTTAGTGACAGTGGTATTACGAGATTGATTGTTGTTTGTGTACATTGTATTGTTATGTATACAAGATGATTCGTCGAAGGAGCTCTCCTTGTGATAATCGAAAAAAGATATCTGCTGTTAAAGACCTTCCGTATCGGTGTGGTACTCAGTCTAATAAGAATCAGAGTGAGAGAGGAGAGACTTTGAATGGTTCTGTAGCTGTTAGTATTGTTGTTGATCATAGTAACCATAGGCCGAAGAAAGAGGAGTCCTTTGGTTTGGTTAGGAAGGAAGCTGGTTTCAGTTTAGCAGCACCTAGAGATTTTCCATATGGTTGTGGTTCTCAATCTCGTAAGAATCAGGGGATTAGGAATGGTGCTGAGGTTGTTCCAAGTGAGACTGGACAGAGTTTGAGTTGTTCTGAAGATAGTAGTGGATGTGTTAGTGGTGTTGCTGGTCAGAATTACCGTAGGTCTAAGGAAGATGAATCGTTTGATGTGATTATGAAGAAAGCTGGTTTCAACTTAGCAGCAAATAGTAATGTTGGGAGTGGCAGATTTGTTTCAAGTAAGAGGAGGTTTACTTCAACTTATGGGAGTAAAGTTAAACCTCTTAGTTCAGAGGAAGCACTCAAACTAATGCCTTCTCATGGGAGTAGAAGACCATTTTCATATTCGTCTGGTAACATTCAGAGGAAGCCTTGGCCTGTATATAAACAGGATTCATATTCGTCTTCTAATGCCTTCTTTTTGTTTTCTCTCTGTGTTTTAGTAATTGTAATGATATGGTAATCATGAAATGAATCCTCTTTTTCTTTCAATCATCTATGTAGTGTTCTGTTTTTGTAATTGTGTAAGATATAAAGATCCCCATTAGGGGATCATGAGTACAAGAGCATTTTCACAAAAAACCTTAAGGGGATCATTACATTAATTAATTAATATAATTAATATTAGTTTATTCAAATGATCCCCTAATGGGGATCACCACTAATGATGCTCTAAGAGATGTTTTAAGTGTCATAAGTGATGTTTTAAGTATCTAATATTTAAGACCTATTTGCATTCTCTTTCATCAAAGATGTCTTAATTTTATAATAAAAAAATTAGATAAGACACTAAAAAAATAACCATTGGACATGGTGACCATCATTTATCCGGACACTTGTGAACGTGTCTTCCTAATAAATTAATAATAAATCTAAAATTAATTTGAAAAGAAGCCATTGGTGGGTCTTTTTTGCAGAAATAATAGAGACTACTCTGTTCTCTCTCTGTATCAAACCTATAAGCTTTTCACTGTGGTTTCGACCGGTGTGCGGCGGCTCTCTTAGCGCCGACACCGGTCCCTTCTGGCTTCTCTTTGTAGTTTATGTGTGGTGAGATCGTGGTTGGTTTAGAGGAGAAAACTTTGGTCTTTTGCTCAGATTTGTTCGATTCTTGAGCGATGGTGGAGTGGGTTTGCCGAATCTGAGAGATCCTCGGTGCGTCGTGTTCGCAAACACGCCTGTTCGGGGTTTCATTCGAGTTCCTCTTCAGATTTGAGTTTTTCCATTGCTCTCTCCTTGTCAGAACTCTGTTCCAATCTCCGCGATTTTGTTCATATCCCCTCTGTCTGGCTTCCTCCTTCAATACTCGACCTTAATTAGGATTGTGGCTTGAGTTGTTTATGGTTGCAGGTGTTCTCTGAAGGTGCTTTTGAGATCTCGTCGGTTTCGTTCAGTGGCTAGACTCGTTCGCTCGAGCTTGTCATTCACTGGTTGGGTCGTAATCTCTCCTTGTCTCTACGTGTATAGATTGGTTCGAGATCTGGTTCTTTTATGTGGCTTATGTCTAGGCGTTTTCCTGTCGTTTGTTCTACGACTTCGCCACATTCGGAAGATGTATTGGCCCATGTGGTTCTATCTTGCCGGATCATATTGTCATGGAGTTTAATTTGAAGAGGTAGATTTTCATATTCATGGGAGGATTCTGTTCTTCATCAAAGGCTCTTTTGGTTTGAAGTTCTGCAGGTTTTATCTTCAAGTTTCTCTTAGTTTTTGCGTCTTGGCTTAGTGTTGGAGTGATTGACCCTTTATGTATTAGATTAAGGTTGGTATTTCATTTGTATTTCATCTTCGTTTCGCTTCTACAGGGCTCTGTATCAATTCAAGGATTAATAAACAAGTTTAGATGGAAAAAAAAAGAAACCATTGGTAAATTTTTTTCCCCTACACGACGTCAAAAATAAATTTGAAATCCCAATTTTGCCCTCATCTTTCTTTCTCATATCAATTTGTTTTTAAGTTTTGATTAAAACCCAGAAATAAATATTCAAAATTGCGAAACAATTTGAAATAAAATTTAAAATGTTTTATAAAAATTTTAATAAGGTTTTAGGGTTTTAATCCTAAGGTTTAGGGTTAAAACCTAAACCCTAAAATTCAAAATCCCAAAAAAGTTTTAAATCCTAAACCTCTAAAATATAAACCCTAAAAGTTTAAAACTTAGTCCCAAACACTTACTAAACATTTAAACCCAAACCTACAGATTTTCAATCATAAATCCTAAAATTTTAAACCCTCAATTAAAATCCGAAGAGCTTAAAAATTATTGATTTAGAAAGAAAAATCTATAGAATATGTCCATCGCCTAGAAGGTACAATTGTCTCTCCAAGTCCAACCGTAGATGGAAGGATTCGTCTTGGGATTCCAAATCTATATAACAGTGTTCTCATGACGAACAAATATCAGACAAACTTCCTTCCCGCCCCAGCAACTGAGGGAGGTAAACGAGGAATCCGGTTTATCAGGAGTCTGATCAAATTCAAGAACTGTTTCGGTGGCAATGTTGAATGCAAACATCTTCTCCTTTCTTTTACATAGTTTACTAAATTATTTTTTCTAAACTAGTATACATGTTGCTTTCAATTTCCCGGTAAGAGATACTCTGTTTATTCCCAAAAAGTGTTTTTCAGTAAATACTTGTATTACCAAAAACCAATAGTTCAACTGGTAAAGATCTCAAATAAAGTCTAGAAGTTATTGATTCGAGTGGCGCGCGAACACACATAACAAGATTGTACTAGTCTAAATCCGAAACCTTTTAATTATTCAAAATAAACATTGAACTTGAATCTTCTTTAATTTACTAGTCAAATACACTAATAAAATTTAGTTATCCATTAGTATAGTTTATGCACCAAGGTGTGACAACTCTATATAATAATAATAATTACAATATTTTAAGGAACTCAAGTTAGGGTTGTAATCTGATTAATTCAAATCTCAAAGTAAAATTTTGTAAATTTATAAATAACAAAATTACTATGTTAAAAAGTCAAAACTTGCTTGTATTTGATTAATCAACGACCAAATAACCAATAAACTAAAGCTTAATTATAGTAGGTTTATTTTTTTCTAAATTAACTTCTTTTTTAAAAAAACACATTCGAATAATAACGTAGGTCAATTAAAAACACACACAAAAATTTCTAAACAAATTCTCTAAACCGTAGTAAATTTTGACTTACTGTGTATGTAATTTTTATGACCGAATGTTATATAAACTGGGCCGTTCTATATGATTATAATTGAGAAAACTTTCATGTCTGAAAATAAAATGTTTATTTCCTCCTTTCGAACATGTTTTGAGCCTTTTGACAAACTAAGTGCCAACTCATAGAATTGACTTTTGACTTTTTGAGAGCCTCTCGATGTCTCAGGTACTCGACACGTGCCGCTCAATGGCTAAGTTATAACACGACGCGTTTGGCGTTTGCGCTTTGCGTGCCGTTTTTATCGTCTCATATTTGTGACAGTGATGTACTGTAAATGTCATCCTCATCTTAAAACATTTATAATATTTTTGAATTCTAATCTTCTTATCGTTCGAGTTTACTCATTCTAAGGATTAAACAGGTGTTTGTTTTGGGTTAGTGTTACTGTTTTCAACTAAACGATGGTTAATTCTCATTGGTTATATGATATAACAATGACTATCTTTTGAGTTTTGGTGTGGAACAGAAGTATCGAATAAGAATTCCACCAACATATGCAAATATCAAGTTTACAAACTACGTCAGTCAATGTGTTTACAAATTTGATTAAGCGACAAATAGTTTAAAGATATATATATATGACCCTTGGCATATAACAAGCAGTCTAAACAAAAGAGTACAAAGATAAATCAAGCTGACAATACTAATATTTTATTTGTTTAAAATTTTTATCCATAGTCTAAGCAATACCGAGAACATGTATCATCACATCTTCATTTAAATTTTCTACAATATAATGCAAAAATTAAGTTAATAGACCAATCATTGTGGTTCAATATTACTTTAAAAAGAAATGATATTACTATATATATATTTTTTTTGTTCGAACCTCGGTTAACTTAAGACCGACGCGAGCCTGATCTTCTTGTTCTTCTAAAATGTTACCAAACTGCATCGTCAGCCGCATCTCTACATCGACTGAGAAACAATTATAATTAATGGTTTCGAAAAAATCTAGTTAATCGCTGTTGGATCTTCTACGTGTCAGAGATTACGTAACATATGATAAATGACGGAGCTACAACAAGAAGTTTGGATATTTTAATTTAACGTAATATTGGATTTAGAAATTGACACAAATACCATCTTTTAAGTTACATTTTTCAAATCTACCACTATTTTTCTTTTAAATGTACCACTTTTATGATTTAGTGTTCGTTTAGGGTTTTAGGATTTAGAGTTTGGAGTTGAAACTTTGTAGGATTAAGGTTTAGTGTTTAATAAATATTTAGGTTTAAGATTTAAGATTTTAGGGTTTATATTTTGGGGGTTTTAAGGTCAAAACCATTTTTAGGGTTTATGATTTTAGGGTTTAGGGTTTTAACCCTAAACCCTGGATCATAAACCCTAAAACCCTATAAAATATTAAAAAACATTTACAAATATTTAAAATTATCATTTTAAATCAAATCGGTATATTTTTTAAAATATATCATAAATGAGTGAAAATAGTGGTATATTGTGAAAAGTGGTTGTTGAGAAGTGATATTTTTGCAAATCCCCCATTTTACTTGGCAAGGACTAACTTCCACAAAACCAAATTCACTTTGTTAATTTTTTTTTTTTCATTTTCCATGACCAATCTGCCGCCACAATACCATTTAACTTCAAAGTGTGTAGTTTTTGCTGTATTAATATAATTAATTAAGTTCTGCCTGAGTTAAACACAATTTATATTTTTATTTCTTCCATCGTTTTTTATAGAAATTTACTAAAATAGAATAAATTAGAAATTTTGGATTCTCAAAATGCTCAAAGCAAAAATTATGTACCGCAATTCATATACTACACAATTTATCATATTTTTCCATACTGTCAAAATACTAGGCAAAATAAGTTCCATATGATTATAATCTTGATTAAGTAGAGAANAAAAGAAAAAAAAAAAAAAAAAAAAAAAAAAAAAAAAAAAAAAAAATGAAAGCAATCTTGGATATCGTGTAAAATAACAAAAAAAAAAAAATAGTCTTTACTCTTTGAGTACAATTACTCAAATCTTTAAAAATAATAAGTTCATGTATTAATTTTTTCACAAAAGTTCGTTGAATTGAGTTTACATAGTTGTATAATTTATTTGATAAAGTTCAAAAGATTTACCCTAGTTACTAGTTGCTTCTACACACCTATGAGTCTACGACACATACAAAAATGAAAATAAGAGCCCATTAAATGATATAACGTTAGGATACACAGTACCAAATCATTAACTACATAACGGTGCAAGCGTTGGGGTTCTCGTCGCTAAAAAGAGACATGATCTTGTCGTCGGGAGCTCCCGGCAACGGCTGCGACTGCTCCGACTTCCTGACAAAACCCGCCGGAGCTTTTTTGTCGTAAGCTCCGGCCGCGTATGGATATGCGACCATGTTGTAAGGAACGTAAGGCCAAATCTCTGCCTTTTTCCCTGTCCTTGCGATCCTCTTCAACACCTTCTTCGGTTCCACGTAACCACTCACCGTCACTTTGTGTATCTTTCTGTTCACCTCCACCGATTTCACCCCTACAGCATTATTAATTATTACACTGATTTTAAGTTCGTGTTGTTTGGCTTCTCTTATGGGTTTTGTATGTATACATTAATACATGTGAGATTTGCGAGGTTTTATGAAAATCAAGAATTCACAAAGGAGCTAGCTAGGACTCAAACCTTTCATTGAGGAAACAGCTTTCTTGACTCTGCGTTCGCATCCGTCACAGTCCATTTTCACCTTTACATTCACCGTCTGCCCCGAAACAAAACAAAATTTTTTTTTAAAGCAAACACAGAATTAGGCTCTAGTAGCAACAAAACGACGTCTTAAATATTTATAGACCTGCATGACTTTACGCTTCCTCCTTCGTCTCTCGACGCGAAAGTAGTCGGAGATGTACTCGGAAAGTGAATCAAGAGCTCCCATTTTTGTTTTCTCTCAGTTAAACTCCGAGACCAGAGAGATGCATATATGTTATCAATGGACTCAAAGACTCGACCCTTTTTATAGCAAGTATGTGATGACTTCATATGTAAACCTGTCCGCTTAGGATTAGTACACCAATTAAATTAAAATATGTTCTAACATTAAATTAAGTGTTGTTTTGACGAGGAGGTGTCCTTTAATGATGTATTCCCCCAAAAATCACACCATTGACAACGAGTCCATTTTTTTTTTTTTTTTTGAGCTTGTATATTTTCCACAATTCGGGCCCCTTTCGTTGTCACAACAAACTATACTATAAAAATAAGTATATGGTAAACAAGAAGGTACATAATTATTTAATGGAGCTTGAGAGACAGGCTGTAGTTAAAATTTAATATTTGTAAATTATACCCTCAATATCTATCGGTTACTCTGCTTGAGTGATTAAATTACAATGTCACGGGATTAGAGGTTTATCATCTCAATTCACACGCCTCTTATTTATTGCGTCGGTAATACTATGGTCAATCTTTCTTTTAACTACCCTCTAAACTCTTCCTTTGGATTGTGTGTTTAAAGTCTCTATGGTAGATAAAACTATATAGCATTATAGCTATATGATACTAAGAGATATGATGACGGTATGTAGATATATGCTTATGGTGTGAATATTGTCATCGTGTATTGAAACCCACTACATGACTCTTCTAATTTCAGTTGTTTTGGTACTTTGGATAGGTACACGACCGGATGAATAATGATATATACGAGTTTATAGATAAACAACACAATCATACATTCAATTATTATTTTTAGGTAAGAAATAGTAAAAGGGAATAGTTGAATAAGAGGGAAAACAGAAAGTGGAAAAGGAATGTGGCAATTTTAATGGCAATGATTCGATGAGGAAAAATAGGGTGTGTGGGGGTCCGATTTTACGAAGTAGACAACTCAATCTAACTATATGTAGTCTACACATAGTTTGAATAATTAACTTATGAGCCCCTCCACATCTTTTTGTTGTTTTTGTATATGGTTTTTTTTTTTGTGGGTCTGTCTTATACTTTCCACCCTAAAAACTTCGTTGGCATTTTCTTCTCTAACACTCCAATGATCATATTCTTAGAAATCTTCTTCTTCTTTTTTACAAAGTTTTAATTTACTAAATTATTCTTCTAAGCTTAATTTACTAAATTATTCTTCTAAGCTAGTATATATGTTGTTTTCGATTTCCTGGTAAAAGATATTCTGTTTATTCACAAAAAGTGTTTCCAATAATTATTTGTACTAACCAAATGCCGATAAATCAACTTGTAAATATCACAAATAAAGTCTAGAAGTTGTTGATTCGAGTGGCTTCTAGGACTCGAACATATATAACAACATTGTACGAGCCTAGATTCTGAACCTTTTAATTATTCAAAATAAATAAATGAAATGTGCCAGTCCTAAATATATATTCGATGGTCTATAGAATTTACAAAAAAATGTGCATACATTTCTCTTATAAATTTTAAGTTGGTATACTATATTTATCTATTATAATTTAACTACATACATTTTTGATTTATTGAAATAAGATTTATAATAAAGAGTATTTTTCCGATAAGTCAGCTGAACTGATAACTGAATTTACTCACTCCAATGTAAAAGAAAAAGAGTAATCTACTTTGTAATCTACTTTGTAATCTGATTAGTTGGCAATCTATATTGATTTCTGAATATTCAGATGTTATATCTCGTAAATCGTAAACAGTGACAAAAAACATAAAAAACCTATTTTTTCCTAATTTAATCTAAAAAATCAATGTTAGAACAATCTATCTTTTGCAGATAAATAACGCTATCTTTTGTAGATAAATAACGCTGAACTTGAATCGTCTTTACTAGTCAATACACTAATAAAATTTAGTTATCTTTTTTTGTATAGTTTATGCACTAAGGTGTGACAACTCTATATATAATTACAATATTTTAGAGCATCTCCAGTGGTAAATAGGGAAGGGTGTCTTCAGTATTTCTTTCAAATTAAATTTTAAATTATAAAAAAGTTGTAACTAATAGAAGGGGGACACGTGGAAGGTTGAGTGTCTTCTGAAAAGAATTTGGTGTCTTTAGCACCGTCTTCCTGACCTTCGTCTTCATCGCCGATTATCATCGCCATTTCAGCCGCCGCAGACATCAGAGCACACTCGAAATCATCTTTATCGCCGTTTATCGCCATTTTCTAAGATTCTCGACGGAAACTTAGGAAAAAAAATGAGTAAAATTAAATATATGTTGAAGCTCGGCCCAATCGGCCCAGTCGGCCCAATTAAGCACAAAGGTCGGCGCTAGATACTAATTAGTGGCATGTTATGAAATTTTTAATGCAAGTCACAAAAATTTCTATAATCAGAAGCATTTATAGAATTAATATAAACATAACATAAGTGAATTGAAAAAATAAAAAGATGACACAGAAAGAATTGAGATATAAAGTTTTTTTGGTATATACATATANCATTTTTTTTTTTTTTTTTTTTTTTTTTTTTTTTGTCAATTTGGTATGTATACATTATGACGAAAGAGACATAATATACATGTTTTGGCTTCTCCTAGACCTTTTGTATTCTCTCTCCTAATAGATGTCTTAAGTTTATATTATAAATATTGGGGAATACACTCTATTTTGATTAGTGAGAGGAGGAAAAAATAGTAGGTTTATTTTCTCTAAATTAATTTCTTTGTTTTTAAACACAATCAAATAATAGCATACCAAAAAAAAAACACATTCAAATAATAACGTAGGTCAATTAAAAACACACACAAAAATTTCTAAACAGATTCCAAGTTTCCAACAATCAATATATAGCTTTTAGAGCAGCATAATCAATACAGCTAGCATGGAGGATTTTTTTGACAAAAATGAAATAGCAAACGGGCCCTAAAACCAGGATTATTGTTTGAGTAGAGTCCGGTCTTGAATCCACCCTCTATAGAAGTCCAACGGAAAGTTGTAGTCGGATTTTGTTTTGGTTTGTGATTGTCAAGTCAATGGTTGTTGGCACCAAATTGAGGATTCAGAACTTTCTATATCAACGATTCTAAGAAAGTCGTGGACCTCAAGACTTAATTAGAAGAGCAAGTTAGGACAAAGAAGAAGCAAAAGCGTGATTTGTATAGTCAGTGTTTGAGATACTTGAGGGAGCACCAGTTTGGATGGACGTTGTGTGAGCCTGTGGATCCTGTTCGATTGAAGATTTCGGATTACATGTCTGTCGTCTCGAAGCCAATGGATTTAGGCACAATTCGATCCAAGCTTTTGAGGAATTCGTACAATACTGCTGATGAATTGTCAGGGGATGTTCGTTTGACTTTTACCAATGCCATGCATGCTCTATCATCCTCCCGACAATCCCATTCACAAGCTAGGTTGCAAAGGAGCTTAAGCAGAGTTTTGAGGTTAGATGGTGTTAGTGGTATCGTTAAACCGCGTACTCGTTTGTGTCTTCATACTGATGTCAAAATTTCTCCTCTTCCATTATCTCATGTACAGGCCGCTAAGGATCCTTTTTGGAATAATTCCATGGGTGAAGAATATGGTGCTCATATTAAAAAGGGAACGTGAATTCTTGTGCCACGGCCCAAAGCTACTAACATTGTGCGTTCTATGTGGTTATTCAGGCATAAATTCAATGCAAACGGAGAACTTCGTCGTTATAAAGCTCGGCTTGTTGCTAACGGGAAATCTCAACAACTCGGCATTGATTGTGACGAGACGTTCAGCCCCGTGGTCAAACCTGCAACCGTTCGCGCTGTTCTTAATGTTGCATTAGCCCGTGACTGGCCTCTTCATCAACTCGATGTTAAGAATGCTTTTCTCCATGGCGACCTTCAAGAAACCGTCTATATGCATCAGCCTCCCGGTTTTGTGGATCCTTCCAAACCCGATCATGTTTGTCTCCTCAAACGCTCTCTTTACGGCCTCAAGCAAGCTCCTCGTGCATGGAACACACGTTTTTCCACCTATGCCAAACACCTTGGCTTCACGCAAAGTACCACCGATCAATCTCTCTTTGTGCTTTGTCATGGAACTGATTTGGCGTATCTCCTTCTCTACGTCGATGATATTGTGCTCACTGCCTCTTCGACTATTCTTCTCCAACGTATCATTGCTGGTTTAAGCGCAGAATTTGATATGACTGATGAAGGCCCGCTACATCATTTTCTCGGGATAACGGTCAAACGTGACTCCAAGGGTCTGTTTTTACACCAGCAAAATTATGCCGCTGATATACTCTATCGAGCAAACATGACCAATTGTAACCCTTGTCTTACTCCGGTTGACACAAAACAGAAACTTGGTGCTGATGANCATTTTCTTGGGATAACGGTCAAACGTGACTCCACGGGTCTGTTTTTACACCAGCAAATTATGCCGCTGATATACTCTATCGAGCAAACATGACCAATTGTAACCCTTTTCTTACTCCGGTTGACACAAAACAGAAACTTGGTGCTGATGGTGGTCCTCCGGTCTCTGATCCTACTCTTTATCGCAGTCTTGTAGGTGCTCTTCAATATTTGACTTTTACGCGACCAGACATCTCTTTTGCTGTTCAACAAGTATGCTTGTTCATGCATGATCCTCGTGAGTCTCATTTCCTGGCTTTGAAGCGCATTCTCCGATACGTCAAGGGCACCATTACTCACGGCATCCACATGACTCGCTCCACATCACTTCAACTTACTGCCTATTCTGATGCGGACTGGGCCGGATGCCCAACGACACGTCGTTCTACCTCAGGCTACTGTGTTGGGCGATAATTTGGTTTCTTGGTCGTCTAAACGACAACATACTGTCTNCTGATGCGGACTGGGCCGGATGCCCAACGACACGTCGTTCTACCTCAGGCTACTGTGTGTTCTTGGGCGATAATTTGGTTTCTTGGTCGTCTAAACGACAACATACTGTCTCTCGATCAAGTGCTGAGGCTGAATATCGCGGTGTCGCTAATGCCGTTTCGGAGGCTAC
>OVAF01000644.1:473-34880 GCA_900406245.1 Odontarrhena argentea | reverse complement strand
CTGCATCCAGATCTACAGGTATTCTTCTAGATCTGGGAATCTAGATTCATCTTCAGATATCCTAGGTTAGGAAAACTGTTAGTCCTAAGTGGTTAGGATTAGATCTTGTTTTCCTTCACCTTCCTCTCGGGATGAGGTGGTGGCAAGGCAAACGATGTTTGAACATTTTTCGGAATTCCGGACCACTACGAATTACACGGGACATAATAAATGGTTCGGTAATACACAAGTATCCATGTATTAGTAAGATAAATCTCGTGCATAAATCCCACAAATGGATATAAGTAGTCCTACTAGCATTTCTCACTTAACCAACCAAAGCGGCTACTCCATGGACACAAGGATATTTGTCCAAATCAAAATGACTCGGAGCCGGGATATTTCTCATTAACGCATTGATTTATCGTCACAAATATACGATTGTTTCTTTCCTTATATCGGCGACGGGATGTAACTCATTCTTATCTTTGTGCTTTGATCTACCCCATTCTTCTTTTGTATCTTTTCCTCTAAAATCGATTAAGTTATATCCTCCACAGATGATGTCTTGAACGGTAAAGCGTGATAGCTAGCACCCTTCGAATCCCATTCGCACTCATTTCGGTTTCTATGTAACACTATCCGTAATCAAAATGTATGGCTATTGTTATCATTTTACCTGAAAAATAGTTTGTAGGACAACTTGGAATGTGAAAATAAAACAGTGCATTTCATATGAGAGCATTTGAGCAAATTCTAAAATTTTCCAAACTATGAACTCTCTGTCCGGTATAACTAGAATAACTCGGTTTAACTATACCTAGTACGAAAACACTAAAATCTGTGCCTAGTTCGACTAGTACAACTAGTATACTAGTTATACCCCTACAGATTTGGTAATTCATCTACATTGCTATTTTACTGAATACAATCTCTTCCAATCTATTGGTTACCAATACAATAGCCTAAATGTACCATATACACAAAACCAATTGAATATATAATGCAATCAATTTCAACTCAACTTTGCACAAAATCCCCAAATCCACATTACAGCAAAATCATCCAAATCTTGCACTTCTCTTAATCAATTCGCTTACAATAACTACCTTCACCTGGAATAACTAAGCTATAACCCAATTTAATCTCAGCTTTAATATCGCAGAGGATAGAGAAGGAGAGGAAGGAACCCACCCGATTTTGAGGTTCATTATCAAGCTTGAATGACAAAAATCAGCTCAAATCTTCTAAGGATCTCTTTGTGGGACCTTCAATTGCTCGAAATCATGCTTGAGATTCAGCTCTTTCGGAAGCACGACGAAGAGGAGAGAAGAATGGAGCTCTGTCGCGATATGTACGGAAGAGGAGAGAAGATGAGCCAATTGAATTTATGTTTTGTTTTATGTGGACAAAACCAAACCACCAAAAAAACCAAACCAAAAGATTGATTTCTCCTGCAAAACCAAAATCAATCGAAAAAAAAAACAAAAAAGAAGGGTATAATGGACTTCACACATTAGAGGAGTAAATTAGAAAGGAGAGGAGTACTTTAGAAAATTTTTAGTCAATGATGAGGTTTTAACAATATTTTTCTGAAATTTTGGTTTTGTGATTTTTTAATATTTATTAGAATATATCACAAACATATATATATATATATATATATATATAATTCTGCTAAATCATATTAAAATTAGAAAACAAAATTGTTTCAAATAGGCTAAAAAACTATAAATTTGAGCTAAATCATATGTCCGCGGACACGCCCATGTCCGCACGATCTTATCCGCTTTGTCCGCAGACATATTTGGACTTAGCTCATATTCATCCACTTTGTATATGGGCTTATACATGTCCGTGCCGCTTCATGCGGACATGGACAAACCCGTGGACAAAAGCCCAAATTGACCGCTCTAGTTGTATATTATTTTATTTTTTTTAATCAGAGGAACTAGTACTATGTATAATAATAAAAAATAATAAAAACTATAAAACCTTGATTATATTTTTACAAAAAAAAAGAGACAACTAGCTCAATATATCCAAATGAGATATTAATTAGGTATCTATACCTTTGAATTTTTTAAATTAGTTGGTATAACCCCATGTGTGGTTAAATTACCAAAAACATATCTCTTTCTTTCTTCTTCTTCTTATCTTTTCTTCTCTCCAACATCTGCTTTTTCTCTTTCTTTCTTCATATCAGATTTTTTTTCTTTGCTTTCCTTTTCTTCTTCTCTTTTTATTTATACTCAAAGAAGATCCAATAAAAAATCTAGTAACAAATTGAAAAAAATCTAAACCGGTGTCAATAGTAATGATTAAGCCTACAGTTCCCAATCTTCAGCCGTCGTCAAAGGCCACCGACGTGAACGGAGGAGGAGAGTAAGGTCCGGTCAAGGAATGAGAAGAAGTGGTGGTTGTTGATTTTCGGTTGGTGCAGGGAAACACTGGCTCCGGTGGCTTCACGACGAAAGGGATAGTGAGAAATGAGGAATAAGAATGAAGAGTCATGTGGTAGGTCTCATTGATGAAAAAATAAATTATAAAGTATATATAATTTTTTTTATTACAATAAAATATATATATATACACATATTGCGATAGAGAGTTACATGTTTTTGTAACATTGTAAGAATATATATTTAAAATTACATCTAACACTCTATTTAAAGATGTATCAATCATGTTGACTATGTACGAACAATGTTACATATAATATATAACACTATCAAATATATATACACAATATAATAACTAGATACATATTATGTGACATTGTATAAATATGTACATGTACATCTAACATTTTGCTTAAAGATGTATAAATCATGTTATCTCTATACGAACAATGTTACATATCATTTATAATACCATCAAATATATATGCACAATATGGTAACTAGATACATATTATGTGGCACTGTATAAACAAGTACATATACATCTAACACTTAGTTTAAAGATGTATAAATCATGTGATCTCTATATGAACTATGTTACATATTATATATGGCAATAAATGTTCAGTTAAATGGATAGACGTCTATATACGAATATAAATGTTAGTTGAATCATTAGACATCTATACGAGTGCTTATCGATCATAAATATATAGTCAGCCACAACACATATAAAAGTGTAAATAGAAGATTAGATATGTAACAAAATGATCAGATATGTATTTACGATTTTAAATTCTACTCGTATCATTAGATGTCTATCAGAGTGTTTAAACGTCTAGCAGAAACATTAGACGTGTATACGAGTGATTATCAATAAGAAATATACAGGTAATCCCCCAACATATATGAATATGAAAGATTATATATGTAACAAAATATTTAGATATGTATATACGACTTTAACTTCTACTGGAATCAATAACGTCTGTAAGAATATTTATATGTTTAACGGAGACATTAGACTTAAAAAAAATTATAAGTTTATTTAGTAATTTTCAATGTAAATAAAAGGATTTGTGATAGTTAACCGAATTTTGGGATATCATGATTCCTTAACCGATCGAGCATCCATTGAAATCATAATTTATATCTTTTTTTCTTATCACAAATTTTTATCTCTCATCAAAATGAAAAATCTAGAAACAACTGAAAAAATAAGAGAGAAAGGAAAAAAAAAAGATAAAAAATATAATGAAAGAAGAAAGAGAGTTGTCAGAATAAATTGAAGAAGAAAGAATCAATCACTTTTCTCTTTCTTCGGTAGGGGTACTTTGATCCAAAAAATTAAAAATACCCTAGTTAAAAAATGAGGTACATATACCTAATTTTCATAAGTTTTTGGGTTATTGAGTCCAAATTCTCAAAAAAAATATTTTTTTAAAAAAATAGAGAGAATTGAAAGGCCGTCAACAAAAAAAAAGAAAGAAAATAAAATAAGAGAAAAAAGAGACAGGCATAGCCAAAGGGTTCGTGTCGGCTTCAACCAAACACTGACGCTGTATGTATACACCTTTATATACATGCTTTTTTTTATCACATCCATCTACAATCCATCTCCTGTTTTTTTCTGCATTATTTCCATGTCTTTTTAACAGCAATTCCACTAGATCTTCACAGCCTCGATCAAATTTCTCAACTTCATCTGTTTTCTGAGTTTTATTTGAACCCTAGCTCGAGATTTCGAAGTAAAGGTTCGATTTTGATTTGTGGGTTTAGCTTGTTCTTGTCTTAAATGCTGGAAATGAGGAAAATTATGAGGATCCATAGTCAGATCTGTGTTTCGTCTCTAGCTTATTTCTCTCTTCTCACTGATTTGATCCTGTCCGATGATTTTAGGTTCTTAGTTGACATGATCCTTGTACCATCTACTTGAATTTCCTAGTTTCGTGTTGGAACTTGTGAAATTAAGGACTGAAACCTGTTTGTTGTTCTTTTACCTCTGTTTGAAGCGACCATTGGAATGTAGAACAAAGCAGTTACACGAAAGCCCCACTTTGTCAGAAAGGGTTTTAAATGTTGATACAGAATAACATCCCTTCAGAGTTTTGTTTGCCTAAATTATAGGAAGCAATCTTACAGTTCCTCTTCTCTCTTTTTCTTGCGCAGGTAGAATTATCTCAATTAAGTGTGTTACAAATGGCATCTAGTAATCATTCATCTGGAGGTTAGTGGAATATTTTTATGTTTCTACATTTTGTCAAGTGTTTGTGCTATCCTCTACTGGGACTCCTCTTTTGTTTGGGGCTTCTTAATAACTTGGAACGGCTGATTAAGAATTGAAGCAATTCTGCCTTGGGTGGAGTCTTTCTTATAAAATGTTATTGCGACCCTTGCTTTGTTCGTAAGATACTATGTTGCACCATATGACCGTTCTTTGTTAACACCATATGACCGTTTTTGTAGGGGTTCTAAGTGATGCTTTATACAAGGAGCTATGGCATGCCTGTGCTGGACCTCTTGTAACCCTACCTCGTGAAGGGGAACGAGTCTATTATTTCCCTGAAGGTCACATGGAGCAGGTATTCTGGCATTTTTTTTTTCTTTTTTTTTAATTTACATTGTTTGTACCATGCTCATACCAAACAGGATATGTTAATTGGAATGTTCTTACTATATGTGTCATATTCACACTCCAAATCACATTGTCTATACATTCTAGCTCATAATAAAATCACAAAAACATGTGTTGTGTATAAGAGATGAATTGTACTGCCTGTTTTTTCGTTTTTGCATGATCAATTGTCAGATTATCACAGTTTTGCATTAAATCTGATCACTGCCTATGCAGCTCGAGGCATCAATGCACCAAGGATTGGAGCGACAGATGCCTTCCTTTAATCTCCCATCTAAGATTCTCTGTAAAGTGATCAATATCCAGCGCAGGGTAAGCTGCATTTCATGATATATCATTGAGTTTCCTAACTCTTTTGAAAAATAGAAAAAAAAGACTGCGTTGGCTTAATCATTTGAAGCCTTGTTGTGCTTCACTTTGCATTCTCAGGCAGAGCCCGAGACTGATGAAGTTTATGCGCAAATAACCTTATTGCCAGAACCGGATGTAAGTTTATTATATGCAAAAGTATTAATGATTTTGTATTTTTTTAATGCGCAAATAAGTTTTCTATTTTTTTTACTGTTCTTGATTTTGGTGGGATTATTGTGTTCGGTCATCAGCAAAGTGAACCCATCAGCCCGGATGCCCCTGTTCAAGAACCTGAAAAGTGCACAGCGCATTCATTTTGCAAGACATTAACTGCTTCGGATACAAGCACACATGGTGGATTCTCTGTGCTACGGAGGCATGCAGATGATTGTCTTCCACCCTTGGTCAGACTTGCATTCAGTGGTCTTGTTGCTTTTTGGAACTCCCAACCGCTTTTTTGTAATATTTTGCTTTCTGTTTTCTAGGATATGTCCCAACTACCACCATGGCAAGAACTCGTTGCAACTGATTTGCACAATAATAAATGGCATTTTAGGCATATTTTCCGAGGTTAATACACTTGCTATTGGCTATGAGATGGTCTTTGAATTTCTGTTCCTTTACCCCAATGCTATTGGGAACCTTTGAGGCTTTACATAATGTTGTAATACAGGCCAACCAAGGCGACATTTGCTAACAACTGGGTGGAGTGTGTTTGTTAGCTCAAAGAAATTAGTGGCTGGTGATGCTTTCATATTCTTAAGGCAAGTTCCTAATCATGTCATTTGTCTTGTAATTATTTTTGTTTTTACATGTCTGAGCATGTTAGATAGTATTCTCTTTCAGGGGTGAGAATGAGGAGCTCCGAGTTGGTGTTAGGCGGCACATGAGACAACAAACTAACATTCCGTCCTCTGTCATTTCAAGCCATAGCATGCATATTGGAGTCCTGGCAACTGCTGCTCATGCCATAACGACTGGAACAATCTTTTCAGTATTCTACAAGCCAAGGTACTTTTCTTGCTTTGATTTAACTGAGTTGTTGTCTTGTAAAAAGAAAAAGAAAAAAAAAAAAATCCTAGAAAACTCTTACGCCATAAATAGTCCAATACTCATCAGTTGCCCAATTGGATTGTCTTCTTAAATTAAAAAATATAAGTCGAACTTTGGCTATGTTAAACATATCTAGCTGGCATATGCATCTTATAATGTCTTTGCGTTACTGTTGCTTGCATTGGCTTAAGCCTTAATGATAAAAATTTTGCTGCAAATCTAGGCTGACTTATCCTCTGTTATCAGGACAAGTAGGTCAGAGTTTATCGTGAGCGTCAATAGGTATCTGGGAGCTAAGCAACAGAAGCTGTCTGTAGGCATGCGTTTCAAGATGAGATTCGAGGGTGAAGAAGCTCCCGAGAAAAGGTATCACATCTAACAAGCTTGTTTTCTTTGTACTGATAAAGCTGAATGCAATATAACTTTTTCTGCCTTTTTTTTTTGTTCTGTTCTCTAACTATGCAGGTTCAGTGGCACTATAGTTGGTGTTCAGGAAAACAAGTCTTCAGTCTGGCATGATTCTGAATGGAGGTCTCTGAAGGTTAGGATTTTACAGATTCCGTGACGCAAGTTGTGGATTAAATTTCTTAAACCAGTCAATATAATCATTGCTAAATTGATAATGCTTCAGGTTCAATGGGACGAGCCCTCATCTGTATTTCGTCCTGAAAGAGTTTCACCCTGGGAACTTGAGCCCCTAGTTGCAGATAACCCCCCTTCACAACCTCAACCTCCGCAAAGGAATAAACGACCGCGACCTCCTGGTTTGCTTTCACCAACAACCGGTCCATCTACTCCTGGTATTCTGTGCTCTTTTCTCTTTTAAGTATTCTTCCTTGTGGCAGCTCCGGCTCTTTAATTAATACTCCCTTCTACTCCAGATGCTGTTTGGAAATCCCCGGCAGACACTCCTTCCTCGGTACCGTTATTCTCTCCTCCTGCCAAGGCTGCGGCTTTGGATCATGGTGGGAACAAATCATTTGGTGGAGCATCCATTGGATCCGCCTTTTGGCCAATCCATGCAGATACTGCATCTGAATCCTTTGCTTCAGCATTTAACAATGAACCTATTGGAAAGAAGCAAACATATGGAAATGTCTGCAGGCTTTTTGGGTTTGAGCTAGTTGAAAATGTTAATGTGGACGAGTGTTTCTCTGCTGCCTCTGTGTCTGGCACTGTCACCGTGGATCAACCTGTCCCATCCAATGAGTTTGACTCTGGCCAGCAATCTGACCCATTAAATATCAACCATTCTAATATTCCTTCTGGGAGTGGTGATGCTGAGAAATCCTCTTTGAGATCTCCTCCAGAATCGCAAAGTAGACAGATACGTAGCTGCACAAAGGTGATTATTTACCTATTGAATCGTTCTTTCTATCAAAATTAATACTTTTTGTGTCATAACTTTTCATTATATGGAGGAGCGCAAAGGTGATTATTTTAAAATTGCTAGCATCTTTATTGCGTCTGTGTCTTTCTTTGGACTAGGTGCATATGCAAGGCAGTGCAGTAGGAAGAGCTGTTGATTTGACAAAGTCAGCGTGTTATGAAGACCTGTTTAATAAGCTGGAAGAGATGTTCGACATCAAGGGTGAACTCTTAGTATCTACCAAAAAATGGCAAGTTGTTTACACCGATGATGAGAATGACATGATGATGGTTGGTGATGATCCATGGAAGTAAGTGCATCTGCCATCTAAAACTCTGATTTCTTTTCAGTTTTCAATCTTAAGAGAGCTGCATATGTGAAACAAACACAGCTTTCTTTACAAATGTAGAGCACCATCAAGTGTATATGTCCTCTTTCTTTCTTGTTGGTGATCCTTTTGGTCTTTTGTTTTTGTGATTCAGTGAGTTCTGTGGAATGGTGAGAAAGATATTCATCTACACACCTGAGGAAGTGAAGAAACTTTCACCCAAGAACAAACTCAGAGTCAATGTGAGGATGCAGCCCAAAACTGATGCAGATGAAAATGGGAACACGGACGGCAGATCATCATCTTTAGCCGGATCAAGATGAGTATATCACTGATTTGCTTCAAGCATATATGCCACGTAGGATGGACGAAAGCAGACAATTGATGGCAGTCTTTGTATAGCAGTGAAGCTTTTGTCTTCATGTCTCATGAAGCCTCTAGATGTAAGCGTTTTGAGTAATTGTGTAGCTTTTTGTAATTGTAATTCACGTCTCTGGTATATCTGAAACAAGGGACCATGGTTGAATAATAATGTTATGA
Source organism: Odontarrhena argentea (assembly GCA_900406245.1). Taxonomy (NCBI): domain Eukaryota; kingdom Viridiplantae; phylum Streptophyta; class Magnoliopsida; order Brassicales; family Brassicaceae; genus Odontarrhena; species Odontarrhena argentea. The sequence goes on along the minus strand of OVAF01000644.1, from coordinate 26,223 downwards.
AATTAAGTTTCCTCTTGCCGTTTCAGTACAAATTATAGCAATTATAATTGGATAAAGGTTCGAACAAAACTGTGGCTTTTTAATTTTGTAGCCAGAAAGAAGCAGAATACAATCACAAGTAGAGAGATGCAGCGAATACAATGTCTCTCTTGATCTTGGAAACAGCTTCTTCCAGCTTAGCTTCAAGCTCTGTCTCTCCTATGGATTTTGCAGCTACTATGAGCTGTTGTAAAACTTCCTCCATTCTCCTTATTGCCCTTATTAAACTCCCTTCGAAAACACGAGCAATCTCCATGATCTCATAAAACTTCGACCCTTTTGCCCATGCATACACGGCCTCCATTATATCCGGCCTGAATGAATGCACAAAACTCTCCACATCGATTTGGACCTGTCACATTGGCATAAAAGACTGAAAGTTAAGGAACAACTCTTCTTCAGATGGGCATTTAAGTGCAAAAGCAAATGATAAAGAATGATAGTGAATACCTTGCAGTCAAGCTGAAGTTCAGCGACACGCCTTGCAGTGTCTTGTAACTGTATGAAGAGCAAGTCTAGTTCTTCTCTGGGTTTAGCAGAGTCAGGGAGTCTTTCTCGCCACACAAAGCAAGAGAGGAGAGATACCAGCTCCTCCACCTTTGCTTCCTTGAAGACACCACTGAACATTAGCTCTGTTAATGTCAATTCTTCTGCACTACTGATTTCACAGGCAACCTTTCCCTTCAACTCCACAACATTATCACTTGTGATGTATCTGCGATAAAAGAACAAAATAATATATAAATAAAGTTTTTACAATTATCTATGAAAACAGAAAAAAATATTAAAGCCCCATACATAACTTCAAGGACTACAAACGAGATTGCAGTAAAATCTGTAGCTGATGCATAAGACTGATTTTCATACGAATACTTAACAAGTAAAGAACTGTAAATTTTGCTAATACTTACCCTAGCCTTCGTAAAACACGTTTTCTCGCCTTTAGTTCATCTTTAAACGCCAATGCAGTTGAGGATCGTACAGTTTTCTTTAGTGACTTGATCTTGGCTGTTAGCTCTTCCTTCATGTGTAGAACTTTCAGCTTCTGTGATATGAGCGGAGATTTTGCAATTTTGTGTTTTTCAAATAGATTTTCGAGAGCCTCCAGCCGACGAACTGTCTTTTTGTAAGAGCCGCTACGAATCTAAAGAGGTAAAGTTTGTATTCATCCCTTGAGAAAATGAAAGAGAGCAAAAGGAGCAGAGTAAGCAGGGAAAAGAAATATACGTTCATATCAACTTCAGGATCTAGGGGTATTCCATCGGGATGTCTAGAAAGTAACTCTGAAACCTTCTTCAGAGCATTCTCTCGAGCTTCTACTGATAAAAGATCTTTTGGTATATTCATAACTGCACTGCTTAAACTCTTAATCTGTCCACGATAATAAAGAGAGAAAAACAATGAGATCACTGAAAGCAGAGTCCGAGGATGATGACCTGCATTAGAATGTGTATAACAATATAATGCACTAGGAAGATAAGAAAAGAAAATATAAGCGGAGCAACCAATGTTACCTGAGACAAAGGAATAGTAACCACAACAGGCTCACCACGTTCCTTAAATGGTACAGCCTTAACTTTCTTTTTGCCAATGCCATCTTTGCTGACCTTACATCTAGTCAGAACATCGACGGTGTAATTTGCATCCTCTGGTCTTCTATTATCATCATCTGAATGAATTGCTCATGTCAGACGAGAACAATCATTATAGAAAAGGGATTAATAACATTTAACCAAGTATAATTCTCAGATTTCTGACCTCCAGATAAGCTTTTGACTTTGTTAAATTTCATTATTACACCCCACGTATCCTGGTCTCCAATGCTGAATGATTGTGGTTCTTCATCATCTTTTGTGCAATCGATACAAACAGCTCTGTTTGGCAGCAAAAAGGGTAAGCAGTACTTTGGAGAGAACACAATTTCACGTATATCCTTCTTGAGAATCTTATATTGCAAAATCAAGTTATAGTAGTTTTTTAAGCTTTCTTCTTCTTCAATCACCATAGAGTCTCTCTCTTCTTGTAAGGATTTTATTTGCTTCTGCAGAGACAAGACGACAAAACAGATCAGTTACAAAGAGTGAACGTTATAGGATCATGAAATCAATCATTTAATTTGCAACTGCACCTCGAGATCAGGGATAGCACGATCAGCTTGAAACTGAAAGAAAGAGTTGCGGAGAAGATTTTCAGGATCACCTTCTTCACACCGCAACTGATTTAGAAGCATGTTATAGCTCAAATGGAAGGCACTGATAAATAAAGGAAACAAAACAGTCTAGATTAATAAATACGTCAAGCAGTCGACACCTAGGTTAATTAATTTCTACCCGATTTAATATATTTAGCTGACGCTTAAGATGTACCTGTTCAACGAATCAGCACTTCCTTTAAGCATTGATTTAGCAACAGCAGGTTCCATCTTCTCATCAACCATGAGGATGCAGATACCTCGCTTATCAATACCTCGACGTCCAGCACGACCACTCATCTGTATGTACTCTCCACTAGATAGCCACCTGAACTTGTCTCCATCAAACTTGCGTACATTTGTAAACACAACCGTCTTTGCAGGCATGTTCAATCCGATACTAAATGTCTCTGTTGCAAACAAACACTGAAAGGAAATACTTCAAACTCTGTGCCAATGACAAGGTAGGAAAGAGAAACAAAAATCCAAAAGTGATAAACTTAAACAAAGTGATGCATGCAAAAGAGAGCAAGGCAAACATCAGAAGAAACATAGCAACAAGATCTAGAAGGTAATCTGAACTGAAGACAGGGAAATTGTAGATCTACGCCTTCACATACCTTAATAAGACCTTCTTGAAACAATATCTCAATTACTTCTTTCAAAATTGGAAGTAGACCCGAATGATGAACGCCTATACCACGTTTTAAGATGGGTAAAATATTTGCTACCTGCAGTATATGAAGCCAGAATTCATGTCAATTTTTCCACACAACATTTATATTTAAAAAGCCAAAACGCATATGAAACTAGATCAATTAAAAAAGGACCATAATGGCCCTTGATTGAACAACACAAGTAAGGAATATAAGCAGTTATATCTAAGTGACAAGTATAATATTTAAGGAAAGCTCAATTTTGTGCTGGAGGATGGTTACGAGGCAAGGAAAATGTAAAATAAAACTTTGAGATACATATGGGAAGTCCAATACTTGTAAGCCAATAATATTACTCATTGCCTAAAGATATGCGCACAGGATCATCCTAGCCCATTAATAAAACACAATATCAAAACATAACTTCATGCTTCACAAACGATATAGGTCAAGGCAAAATATACAGACTCTCAGACATCTTAGAAATTAGCTTTAATGAATGCTTGCCTGAGGTAGCTTCTTATCGTCATCTGAAAGCATATCAATTGCACTAGTAAAGATCGTCTCCACAGCATCTTTTTCATCGTCGCTGTTTAAATCCATTTTTGACATCTGTGGAACAAACAGACAAGCATTATAGTCACACTCTAAACATAGCCTTTACAATACGCACAAAACAAGTCATGTGGCTGAGTCACTCCAAGGTGCAAAGCATGCTCGAGAAATCATTAAAAATCATTGAACCGTCTATACAAATAATATGCAAGCAAAAAAAAAACACAAGGAACACCGCTACAATGGAACAACATACAACTAATATTCAGAACGTAAAAGCTTTTTTCATTCACTGGCAGTGGCAGGGATTATATATACAACCAGAAAAGATCTTGATTAAAGTGAAGACATGTTTTGCAACCCAACTCTTACAACCGATCCCAAAATACTCCAGAATACTGACCTATTCTGCTACCTACTCTATCTAACTCCTATCAGAAGTTCAGCACTAGTTCTAGCAAGAAAGCTCCGCTGAGTTGACTAGGGTATAAAACCTCAGTCGAGAGACTTTACTTCTCTCTGAATCAATCATAATCCATACACTAACCAATACATGTACCACATCTACACATAAGATTCCGGGGGTTTATCACAGCCAATCTAACTCCAGATCATTTTTAAGAGGACAAGGCTGGTCCCATGCAAAAGAAGAAAGAAACAAAAAAAAAATTGTGGACCAATCCTCTTATTTCAGCAGAAACACATTCAGATTCCTGATTGGCCTTAGATACAAACAAAAGTACATCCCCCAAACGACAAGACCTAAGAAGGCCTTAATAGCCAACTAAATTTGTTTAATAATAAGAAATTGCTATTAACTGATACATTCATTTGCACCAGACATACAGAAGAAGAGGAAACTAACCTGCATAGCAAGTGCCTCGCATTCCTTTTTGCTGAAACTGAACAAAATCACAGGATCATATTGCCGCTGAATTATCATTTTCACCAATTTGAAGATATCACTTTCTTCACCTCGTTTTCCAACTAGTAATCCCTTTTGAGACTTTCCATTCTCTCTTTTCTTGTCACCATCATTAGTAGGAACCAGTGCATTAAGAGATTTCTGGAAGCTATCCTCATGAAATTTAGCCTTTTCATCCACAACCAAGTAAAGCCCATTACCTCCAGCAGGAAAGACATAGTGCTGAAGCGGAGTTGGGCGATAATCGGTGTAAACAATGTGGCATGGTTGTTTGTGAACCTGCAATATTAACCTTAAAATCATATCTCTAGAGCAACCAAGCCAGTGCATTTTCTCTTCATTTGAACAGGCGGCATTATCATATCGACTCAAAGTAATACCATCGATATAACGTTACATTCCATTTAGCCAATAAGTGTTATAATCCTATTCAAACTACACAAAAAAAAGCAAACTCTATGAACTCGTAACCACAGGTTGATGCGAGAATGTAGATAAATGGCACATAATGTATTATTCACTCACAAAAGAGAAGTAGAAGGATTAGCAAGAGTGACTTACCTTTGCAACCCAATCCGCAAACTCCTTGGCATTGGGCACAGTTGCAGATAGAAACACAAAACGAGAATTCTTCGGAGCCATTACAATACTTTCTTCCCAAACAACACCTCTTTCTGTATCACGCATGTAATGCACCTCATCAAAAATAATCCAGGCAACCTCGCGCATAATCTCTGACCCTTTATACTGCATGCTACGCAAGATCTCCGTAGTCATGACCTGAAACAATGATCATATACTAAGAATAGACAAACAACCAATAAAGCAATGCATCACACAGTGGTAAAGATACTTACAAGGCAAGAGGCATTAGGATCAATAGTCACATCCCCAGTCATCAAACCAACGTCAGAAAACTCTTCCTTAAAATCTCTGTACTTCTGATTACTGAGTGCCTTTATAGGGGAGGTATAAATAACCCTTTGATTTTCTTTCAAAGACATAGCAATGGCGTAGGATGCCACAACTGTTTTACCGGCAGATGTATGTGCTGAAACCTGAACATACACAATCCACTTTAGTCTATTTTCAATAGTAGACAATCATTGTTAATTACACACCTTTAATCAATCGAGTCACAGAAACCAAAGAAGTACAAACTACAGAGTCTGGAGCTAAAACGTTTACTATATAATGACAAGAAAAATTGGAGCATGAAGTCGATATCCAGCTTACCATGACCGATTCGCCATTATCGAGACACTTGATAGCTTCAGACTGGAAGGAGTCAAGAGTGAAAGGGAATTCCTTCGCCGGTGGTTTGTTGTTTCCTTGAGCCAAAGGAGGAGGAGGAACGTAACTTTCTGGAAACGAAACGTCGTGAACACAACCCACAAGCTCTTCGTTTATGATCTGCGTCGTATCGTCCTCTCTCAGAATCTTCTGCGGCGGAGCAGAATCAGAAGACTCCTCCTCCGATTTCCTTTTCACCGAACCCATTGGAGAATAGGTTTGCAAGGTTTCTCAGTGGCGATTCTCTTGCTCTGGTCCAGAGGGAGATGAGGAAGATGAAAACGCCGTCGAGGACTTGGCGGCGAACGACGGGTTATTAAGATTAGAAAGGTAATATGAAAGTGATGACAAGGTTATTTTTGGAATAGAGCTGATAACTTTACCGGTTTACCCCAATATGCAAAACCCTACTTATGGACTTCAAGGTTTATTCTGGTGAGAGAGGGTGTAGTAGTAGGGTAATCTTCAAGCGTATACATGGAAATTCAATTGTTCTATAAAAATACGACATTTCGTCTAGAAGGCTTTTTGGGCTCTGATTATGTAACGTCCAATCTTCGAAGATTAGGGATGAACATGTATTTGTGAATGTCATAAGTCCTACACACATAATCTTCGTCATACTTATTGGAAAGCCATAACTAGATTCTTAGATTATGTTTGATGTACTAAGAGTTATGGTATGCATTTTGGTAAAGAACCCGTTGTATTGGAAGGTTATAGTGATGTCAGCTGGAATTAAGATTCTACAAGCGGTTATGTTTTTACTTTTGCTGGTGCAACAATATCCTGGAAAATTTCCAAACAAACACTTCTGCCTAGATCAACCATGAAGTCCAAGTTCATTGCCTTAGACGAAGCAGCGGAAGAAGCAGAGTGACTTCAGAATTTTCTGTAAGACATTTTGATGTGGGAAAAACTTATGTCAACTTTATACGTACATTGTGATAGTCAGTCAGCTATCTCTCGGGCACTCAATGCTCTATACAATGGCGAGTCTCGTCATATCAGAAGACGACATAAGACCATTTGACAATTGATCTCAAATGGTGTATTGACAATCAATTACATCAAGTCGACACACAACTTAGAGGAATGGGTTTGTTATGAGATCAAGTTTTGAAATCATCATAAAGAATGGGTTTAAAGCCTATGAACAAAGATGACGCCATGATGGTAACCCTAAAGAATAAAAGCCCAATGCAATTGGGCCTATTTCGTTTGTTTTAATTTCATTAGTTTTTTTATGTTTGACGTCGTTGAATAAGTCATCTTCTTCATAGGAGAAAGACTCGGTCTGTTAGTGGAGTAAGTCGCGTAGATTTAGCTTGTTTCAGTTTTTGTAAAGTCTATTTAAAAGACTATCTTTATTCAATTGAAAGTCAGTGAGTTTTCAGCTTATCGTTGTTCAAAACTCAGTTTCTAAGAGTCAACAGTGGTATCAGAGCTTGTTTCGAGCCTGATAGACGAAGAGAAAGATCATGAGTGAAAGGATTCAACAATTATTCCCAAGTTCGATGGGGCCGGGATTATGAGCATTGGGCAATGCTCATGGAAAATCTGATAAGATCCAAGGAGTGGTGGGATCTTATCGAACGGGGAATCACACAACATGAACCGAACGTGATTCTCACCGGTGCGCAGAGAACGGAGCGCGCAGAGATGGTCGTGAAGGATTACAAGGTGAAGAATATCTTGTTTGCTTCAATAGACAAGACAGTCCTCAAAACTATCTCGAAGAAAGAAACCTCAAAGGACCTATGGGAATCAATGAAAAAGAAATATCAAGGAAATGATAGAGTGAAGAGTGAGCAGTTACAACGGCTGCGGAGAAGCTTTGAAGTTCTTGAGATGAAATTGGGAGAAACAATCACGGATTACTTCTCAAGAGTGATGGAGGTTACCAATGACATGAGAAATCTTGGAGAAGATATGCCGGATCCAAAAGTTGCTGAGAAGATTTTGAGAATTCTTGTTGAGAAGTTCACATACGTCGTATGTGCGATAGAGGAGTCGAACAATATCAACGACATGACAGTTGATGGTTTACATAGTAAACTGATGGTGTATGAACAAAATTTGAGTGAACACGATGGAGAAGAGAGGGTGCTGAAAGTTGAGTCTCAATGGAGACCAGATGGAGGAAGCGGCAGAGGAGGAAGTCCTGGCCGAGGAAAAGGTAGAGGAGGGTATCAAGGAAGGGGTCGTGGTGGTGTGAACAGAAACATGGTGGAGTGTTTCAAACGCCACAAGATGGGACATTACAAGGCCGAATGTCCAAGCTGGGAAAATGAGGCAAACTATGTAGAGATGGAGGAAGATTTGCTTCTCATGGCACATGTAGAACAGATTGAAGAAGAAAAGGAGTATGCAAAGAGTCAAAGACAGATGAAGATCATGTTCTAATGGCTCATGTAGAATCGATCAGTGAACGAGAGAAACAAGTCTTGTTTCTCGATTTCGGATGCAGCAACCAAATGTGTGGTGCTAAGGAGTGGTTCATTGTATTGGACTGCAACTTTAAACGAAATGTGAAGCTAGGAGATGATCGAAGAATGGTCGTAGAGGGAAGAGGAAAATTGCAACTTGAGATTGATAGGAGAACTCAAGTAATCTCAGATGTGTACTTTGTACAAGGATTGAAGAATAACCTCCTTAGTGTGGGTCAATTGCAGCAATTGGGAGTTGAGGTTATACAAGATGGATGAGGTATCTTCATCGGTCAGAGGAAGTATGCTGCAGAAACCATTAAGAAATATGGAATGGGAGAAAGCAATTCAGTCAAAAATCCGATCGTTCTAGGGCAGAAATTGACAAAGGCTGGAGCTGGAGATCGTGTTGATCCAACCGAGTTCAAGCAGCTCATTGGGAGCTTAAAGTACCTGACCACCACACGGCCTGATTTGATTTACTCAGTGAATCTAGTAAGCAGGTACATGGAGAGCCCAACTGAGCAGCAAATGCTTGCCGTGAAGAAGATTCTGAGATATGTCCAGGGAACTCAAAGCTTTGGCATTCAATACAAAAGTGGAGGTGTAACCAAGCTTATTGGGTTTGTTGATAGTGATTATGCTATTGATGTTGATGATAGGAAAAGTACCTCAGGTTTTGTGTTCATGCTAGGAGGAGGAGTTATAGCTTGGGCTTCTAAGAAACCACCGATCGTGACGCTTTCGACGACGGAAGCGGAGTTTGTTTCAGCTGTATATGGTGCTTGTCAAGCAGTCTGGCTCAGAAATGTGCTAGAGGAGATAGGCTGCAAACAAAACGAAGGAACACTTATATTCTGCGACAACAGCTCTACCATAAAGTTGTCAAAGAATCATGTGTTACACGGTAGAAGCAAACACATCCATGCATGTGAGGTACCATTTTCTTAGAGAGTTGGTGAAAGAAGGAACAATTAGGCTTGATTTTTGTGCAACCAAAGATCAAACAGCAGACATCATGACCAAAGCTGTTAAGCTTTAAGAGTTCGAAGAGCTTAAGAATGGGAGTCGTGAGCAAAGAAGTGTAAGCTGAAAAGGAGAAGAAGATTTTTCAGCTTAAGGGAGGGATTGAAGAATAAAAGCCCAATGCAATTGGGCCTGTTTCGTTTGTTTTAATTTCATTAGTTTTTTATGTTTGACGTCGTTATAAGTCATCTTCTTCAATAGGAGAAAGACTCGGTCTGTTAGTGGAGCAAGTCCCGTAGATTTAGCTTGTTTCAGTTTTTGTAAAGTCTATTTAAAAGACTATCTTTATTCAATTGAAAGTCAGTGAGTTTTCAGCTTATCGTTGTTCAAAACTCAGTTTCTAAGAGTCAACAAACCCAACTTATATGACTAGAGATCCTAATATGTAAATTCAATGGGAGAACTAAATCAAGCTGATTCTACATTATGCGCACTACGTACATACCCAGTTCCTAGGATGCTATAAATATGTTATTTTGTAAATAATGAGGCTAAGCATTGACTTTTTTTTTATTTTAAAGTTTTGTATATATAATGGGATAAAACAAGTTATTTTTTCAAACAAATATTTTTGCAAATCACCTAGTGAGTGTGAAATGAGGTCTTTCTAGGAGAGTAAACGTGAAGCTATACTCTCTAATTTCATGCACGAATATATACCAGACATGTTCATGGGCAAAATGAACACAATAGAGAACATAATTCTACTAGAAAATGTAGCTGTGCAATGTCTGTTGTCTCGGTTTATATCAAAGTTTGGGTGGTTCAAGACTTTTAGTTCACCTTCCAGATGAGTAAACTAGACAAATTTCAAAGATGGTTGGTTCAAGGCTGAAAAATGCTACCTATCAGATATAGTTGCCTTTTCGCATACTCTCGAGCGTCTGTCTAGTCTAGTCGAATACGTGTCTAGTCTAGCCAAGTCTTATCGAGTTTTTTCGAGTATGTCTAGTCACTCCTATGTTTAAAGTCATTTCTATTCATGTGAGGGATTTTCGAAGATTTTTAATTAAGGCTTAATCGGGCTTTATTAAAATTGATGTGTTGAATGAAAAATGAATCTAATCTATGAGTTAATGAAATGATTCATGACCTTATAAGCTTAGGGGGAAATTGAAATGTGCATTTATCCCACATCAAAAGTTTGGATTTTTTCTCACTAGCTTGTACAGTGACTAATAATTGTATTAGTCTAGTGAAGTACAATAAGAGAGGAATAAACCACACAAGCACGCGCTCGTGGCTCTTGGCCTATTCCCTGTTGCATTCGATTTGGCTCTTTGGGATCTATATGTCCGAGCGGGCTACCTTTTTGTGACTTGGCCGAGTTATCTTTTGGCCACAATGAGCCCACTTTCTTTTGTCAGTAAGTTTCTTTTGATTAATGGAGTAATTGATTAAAGAAAATATGAAAGAAAACGTTTTGGACCCACTAATGCATTCTAATGATGTGTGTTATTCTCTGCACTAAAGTGGGGTGTTAAAGACAAAAACGTTTTGACTGTTGAGTTTTTAGCTCTTCAAGTTCATCTATTCTCACTATATATATAGTCTCTCTCTCAAAACTCAACTCTTCAAGTTCATCTATTCTCACTATATATATAGTCTCTCTCTCTCACTTAGAAGAGGTTTTGAAAATCTCACACACTAAAATTTCTCTGACAATCTCTCATACCACTTAAGGTATTGTTCTTCTTTAAGATCGAGAGTATAGGAGAACTATATGTTCGTTAGAACCATTACCTGGTGTTTGGATAATGGTTACCTATGGCAGTATCCAGGGACTCATGAATCTGTAAAACCTGTCACATTACGTGTGAAGTGAATTAGTTTCAGGCGCAACAACTAAAAGTCATTGGAGGATTCAGACTAGGAAAGCTCGTGACTTTCCTTAGTTTCTCCAACGCATCATTCAAACTCCTACACCATTTCCAATCTAGTTTTGATATATTATTGTGGAAGCACGATGATGTTTTTATGTCATCTTTTCCAGCAAAAGTTACTTGAAACCAAGTACGTGATCATAAGCAAGATTGTTTGGTGTAATCAAAGTGTTCCTCGTTTCGAGTTAATCACTTAGCATGCCGTCAGATACAAACTAGCAACAGGGACAAGAACAAGGCTTTGGGAAGTGGAGCAGCTATATCACTTTTGTGGTGGAAGAGATGCGAGTCGTGACCTCGTGTAACGCTTGCCCATACTCCTTTACGGTTTGGTTGGATATGCGCTTTTGTCTTCTTGGTGTGTCCAGCATAAGGACGGTAATACTCACTAATCCACATCACGTGGACTGCCTCCTCAACCATACGAATTCAAATTGCCTCTCTCCAATACAAGCACCTACATATGTTGGTTGGAGCTGTGTTACTTATAAGATTGCTTCATCTTCTCTTTGCCTCAAGTTTGTTTCTACTATCTAGATTATTCATTTTCTCTAAAATTTCTGTAAATTTTCCTCTTTGTTTAGCACTGCAATTATGGCTAAATCAGAAAGTTCTTCTTTAAACATGTCCGAACTTCAAAAAAATAAAATAAAATAAGCTTCTTGCGTTTGCAGAGAAAGAGAGAGAGAGAGAAAAGAGAAGAGAAAACCATTATTCTTCATTAAAGCTCCGGTGACCGGCGGTCGGTGGCTCCTTCAGCACCGACGCCGGTCCCACCCTTGTTCTTTCCCTTCTGTTGTACCTTCATAGTAGTTAATTTATGGTATTAAACCGTTGAAATGGAGATGGGTTTGGTTCCTACGATGGCGGCGATGGTCATAGGGAGTACTTTGCTTGGGTTTTCCCAAGTGTTGCTAGATCAGTAAGATCTGCTTGGTGTGGATACTTTGGTGCTTCGATCTGAGATTTCGCCGTTTCCCCAATTTTCAGAGGATTGGGGGTCTCAAGGCCACTTGTTTCCTCTTCGCTTAGTTTGTTTTATCTGGGGTTTGCTCCTCCTTTTGCCCTCAGGCTCATAATTGATGATGGTTCTACCACAAGGTTTTGTTGCTCTTTTTCTTACTTCTCTTGGTGAGTGGTCGTCTCTCTCTCCGGCTCGACCTTCGGTCTTCTCTCTCGAGTTTGACTCTTTCCGGTTTGAGTTTGGTTCGGTCCTTGTCTCTACATCTAGAGTTGGTCATGCTCTGCCCTCTTTGATTTCTACTGTCTAGGCTTTCTCAAGGTGGTCCCATCGGCTTAGGATCTTCCGAAGGTGTGAGATCCTTTCTCGTTTCCTCTCCAGGGAGTTTGTAGTTTGTGCTTATTTGTGAGGTATTTTTAATTCTCGATAGGAAGTTCCTTTTTCTTGGGTCTTTCATTAGTTGGGTTGATTTGTGATGAGTCTTGTGGTGGTCTGTTTGTCTAATTGTGAGTCTGTTTTTGCTCGGGTATGGAGTAACATCCCCTCGTTATTGTCTTATGTTTGTTCTCCTCTGTAGCTCTCCCTTGTTGGGTTTAGAATCCGGGATTATACTATCTACGGTGTTGTATTTCTCTTGGTTTCGTTCATGATCAATAAAAACGCTCCGATTGAAAAAAGAAAAAGAAAAAAAAAAACATGTCCCAACTTTACGACGATTATTTACTACTCATCGTGGTAATTAGCCCTGGGCTTATCAGATATCGATTCGGTTTCGTGGATCTTCAGTTCTTTGGTTCCAGCAATATATAAACCATTTAGGAACCATGTATTTTATGGGTCGGTTCGGTTCGGATATCGTATGGTTCGATTCGGTTTGGATATTTATTTGTGGAACCATTGTAAAACCGAAAAAATTTGGTTCCGGTTCAGTTCTCGTTTGGATCCAGTTCGGATCCGGTTATTTGACCAAAATCACCTGATTACAGTCTTAAAAACCTACGAAATACAAAATATGAACCAAATGCACAAGTCACTAAACCTGAAAATGTACACACTCTACACATACAATGAAAAGAAAAAACAGAAGAGACTTGTAAAAAGTATTCTTACTAGTAAGTTGTAACACAAAGAAAGACATAAAATTGGACAAGCTAATAGAGTAATCATCTCAATACCAGACAAACAAAATGACAACACTTCTAGTTTTAAGAGAAAGAACAAGAACAAAGTCTGAAAACCATAAAGAACATAAGAAGAGAAATGACATAGTAAGAGACTAAGATGATGAACAGTCACAAGCAGCTTCTGTTATGCATTCTTTTCTTCATCCTGTCAGGGTAAAAACAGATTCAATTCAGAGAAAACAAATACACCAATATAGTCTTGAAGCTAAACAATATAAGAGTAATTACCTTTATGACTTGATCAATGTCTAAGCCTCTAAGGCATGAAGCTGCTTCAACCACACCATAATCGTACAGATCAAACTCTGCAAAATTTATAGAAAGCAAAGTATTAAATAGTGCTTGAAGTATACATTATAAGCAAATAACTTACCTTTTGTAGTTTGTCTTGCAATTCAATGTCTGCAAGCAATTCTGAATTGGTGATAACTCCCTTGTCATTCAACTTAATCTCACACTTAAGCCATTGTTCTGTGCACATGAGGACCTCAATCATGTTATGAGTCAGACAACTTCTAGATGGCTCCAGTATACGTTCACCAGTGCTGAATGCACTCTCTAAAGCAACAGAAGATACTTGAATGGCAAGCACATCTTTAGCCATCTCAGATAATTAACACAGAGAACTTAGGAGTGTTGACCCTCCACCAACTCAGAATATCAAACTTTGTCCCCACCATTTGCTTTTTCTTGTTTAGTACCAACACAACCTCTTTCAAGTAAACCTCTAACTCATTAGTGTTTTCCCTCAGCCCTTACTCTGTGACCATCTCTGAATACATGGAATCCATTCTCTCATACCCTATGAAATCATCCTCCATATCTGATTCATATAAGGGGACTTGTTCATTATCACCTTGGGATTGAGATGTGTGAGAGGATGCCCCTGCAGATTGTAAATTATCCTCTTTTCCAAGCCTTTTATTGTATTCCTCAAACATTCTATACATAAGATCCAAGATTGCATCATTAACAGCTTTTGCAACAGCACTGTCTTTACCATACAACTTCTCAAAACAAAATTGAGCAAATTGCATTTTATGCCTTGGATCAAGTACACTAGCTATTATCAAAACCTTATTAATCTCCCTCAAGCCAGCCCAATACTTATCAAACTTCACTCTCATATTGTTGGCTTTCTCCTGCAAATCAACATCTATACTGTTGCTAAGCCGAATAAGGTTCTTCTCTATTGTGCATATCTCAGTATAATATTTATGAGCACACACAGAAGAAGCAGACACCACTAAAGTAGAATTGTAGAAGATAATGAGGAACTTTACTAACCTCCCTACTCTTCCCAATCTCTGCTGACAGGTGGCCCAATCCTTTGGTTGCCTTTTTTAACCACTTCAAGAAAGTGGTCATTACACAATTTGTCCTCTGCCATCATCTTAGCAAATGCATTTTAAACCTCATAGCCCTATTAACCATCAAATATGTTGAGTTCCACCTTGTGGTGCAGTCTAAAGACAAACTTCCTCTACTCACCTTCTTTCCTGTTTCAACCTTCACTTCAAAAGCCTTCATTCTCTGTGAAGCTCTAACATAAGAGACCGCATTCCTTATTGCAGTCACACTATTGTCAATCTCTTGCAAGTCATCCTTCACCACAAGATTAAGAATGTGAACTGCACATCTCATATGCAAGAATTCTCCACTTAGAACCAAAGCATCTGAGCTCAAATTGCTGAAAGACTCTGAAAATCTTCTAAGTGCAGAGGTGTTAGCTATTTCATTGTCCAATGTGATTGTAAAAACCTTCTCTATACCCCACTCCTTCAAGGTATTAAGAAGAACATAACAGATTGTTGCCCCTTTGTGATTCTCAAAGTGCTTAAAAGCAATGATCAACTTCCTATACTTCCAGATAACATCAATGAAGTGTGCTGTAATCACCATGTAGCTTTGTTCAGTTGTGGGAGCTGCCCAAATGTCTGTTGTCAAGCTCACTCGCTGCTTACTATCGAAAAATATTTTCTTCATAGCTTCTCTACGCCTGACAAAGTACTTCACAATGTCTCTTGTTGAAGTCCTCCTTAAATGAGGCTTGTACATGTTGCATTTGTTGCAGAAATATCTAAAAGCTAAAACCTTCCACAAAGGCTAATGGCAACTCCCATATTACTAACATCTCATTTGCAGCTTCCCTAAAAACTTCTTTAGAAACTCTAAGATATTGAACCTCTCCAGTAGGAGTCATAGACTGTTGTTGTTTACCTTTTGGCTTAGCACTGTTCCAAGCTTGGTGTTGCTTACAAGTACCCAAATGCTTGATCAGGTTGGAAGTACTAGAAGTAGTTATACAACTCATTATCTTCCCACAGTAGTTACATTTGCATTTGTCTTGATTATCCCTCAGTCTTGTGAAAGATAACCAAACGTCCGACCTTGTCTTCTTTGATACAACATCTTTTTTTGCTTTTCGGACTGGGTTACTGGATTCAGCTTGTGGAACTTGTTTCCGTTTGCTTCCACTTGGATGTGTAGAACTTGGAGCCTCTAAGTCAGCCTCACTCTCTCCTTCAGTGTCATGGTTCGAGAACTCATCGTCTTTTGCAGGTGCAGATGAATTCATCTATGAACACACCACATTTGATAAAAACATCAGACTAAGACTCGAATCTGAAAGAAATTCAAAGCCCTCGTCTACACTACACTCGACTTTGATTCTCTCAGAGACAAATCAACTAATCCAACTGCTCTTTGTATCTCTTTCTCTCGGATTACTCAGAAGAACGACGAAGACAAAGAGGAATAATTACCTGGGAACGAATTCGTGTGGCTGTGGTGGGTGATTCAAGAGGAGATGGTCGAGAATTGTGAGAAATTAGGGTTTCCAATTTGATTTGGAGATTTTAGCTTCGATATAGTGAAGTGGTTGAGAGAAATATATTAAAAATAATTAATTCTCTTCGGTTCCTTATGGATACCCATGAGTATCGGTTTTAACCGAACCAAACCATATATCCATGGATATCTAGCATGAAAACCATTCGAGTAATTGAGGTATATCCGAATCCGAACCGAACATAGTTTTTCGGTTTGGCTCCCTCGGTTCCGGGTTAAATGCCAATGGCTAGTGGTAATAAATTAACGCGGATATTAATTTTCCTCGTCTTGCATCAACGCGGATAATTTATATCTAACCCAAAGGAGAGAAGTCTGTATTGAAACTGCAAATTTTGAATATTTTTATTTATTCAATTGTTTGTAAGCCAAATATTACTCTACAAAAAAAAAAAAAAAAATTCAGAGAGAGGTTGAAACGGAGAAGAGGCTGGTTTTGGTCCTCTCTGTTTCCGTCGACACAGATCTTTGGTCGAGACCTGTTGGATCGGGGTGATCCCAAAATGGTTCGATCGGGTTATTTAAGCGTTGATTCGTCTGCTAGTCATCGGCGGACGCCGTCTCGAACGGTGACGTTGGGCCACATACAGCCTCAAGCTCCTTCATATCGGACCGTTTACTGTAACGATCGGGATTCTAATTTCCCCGTCCGCTTCAAGGTACCCCGACGAGGCTAATGCTGACGCTTTTGATTTTCGTAACTAATGCTGATGAATGTGTTGTAATTGTTTCAGGGTAATTCAATCTCTACAACAAAGTACAATGTTTTCACATTTCTGCCCAAGGGTCTCTTTGAGCAGGTATATAATTTGTTATTTGGATCTACAAAAGTAGCTAGGTTGTTATCATGGCTCCTGCTTCCCCAGTCATTTTGTGTTGTGATCTTAGTTATAATGTGTTTCCTGACAGTTTAGGCGCATAGCAAACATTTACTTTCTTGGAATTTCGTGTCTATCCATGACACCCATAAGGTATGTATGTTAACTCCATGGCCAGTTGTCTAATTTTTATTAATATTCATACAACACCGTTCTTAGTTGGATGATATTTTACTGAATAATTATTAACTAGATGTAGATTGTTTGTCCTGCAGCCCTGTGAGTCCAATAACAAATGTAGCTCCTCTCTCAATGGTGCTTCTCGTCTCTCTCATTAAAGAGGCTTTTGAAGACTGGGTAAGGGATAATCATCTCTTTTGTTTTGTTTTTGCATTTCAGAGTTATCCCGTATCTTCGTGCTTTATAATAGAAATATATCAGCACTAAAATAATCTCTAAATTTTTATGCGGATAATTTGGTGCAGAAACGTTTTCAAAATGATATGTCCATAAATAATAGCACGGTAGATATCTTACAAGATCAACAATGGGTACCTATTCCCTGGAGAAAGTTGCAAGTTGGAGATATTGTCAAGGTTAGTCATTTATTGTTCTATCATGATTAGACCAATTGCTCTTTGGCTACCCCATCTTACGCATTGTTGAGTGTGTGTGTGTGTCTTTGAGTACGTTGTTAAAACACATGCGTAATTGGTGTACTGCTCCTGCATTACAGTTATGCTGTTAGAGTTCATTTACCTTATGTATGTTATGTGTGGCACTGTGTTGCTTTCCACTCTGATATCCAAAATGGAAGGGTTCTATCACTTCGTGACATACAGTTTTATAGGGTATACTGGTTTGTTTCCTTTTGTATAAGAGTTAAAGTATTAATAAACATCTTGCTTTGCTTGCCTCTAGGAAAGGCCCACTGTGTTTATGATGATTTTTATTTGTTTGTACGGTTCTTTTTAAAATGTAAAAGTTTTCCTAGCATGTATTTTAGGTTCTGGACTTTAGTTACCACTGTGGTTTGCCAAGAATTTTAATTATATTGATTAATGGGGCCTCACTTCTCTATCCAACCCAATATATTCATAAATAGTTGGTCGCCTCAATAGTCCACAAAAGCCACCCAGAATTTTAATCCCCTGCTACTTATACCACAAGCTGAGCTGGCTAATTTAATCAGTATACAAACATTACTCATGACAGGATTAAAGTACTGAGTTACACAACACTATGCACTCGTTGCCCTGGCTTTTTTTTTTTTGAAACTTTGCTCTTACTCAGGTTTAGACACTGTGCTCTTAGTCCTCTTCTCCAACTCATCTTGATATTTTTTTGTTCCTACACACGTAGACCCTCCGATGTTATGACGTTCGTGGAATTAACAGTGCTGACAGCATGCCTTCTTTGCTTTAGAGCAGGACTTCAGAATCTATATATCTTTGAATTAAGATCCATAATTGTTAAAATAAGTTTCTTGATTGTGCATTGTGCAGATAAAACAAGATGCATTTTTTCCAGCTGACATTCTTTTTCTGTCCAGCACTAATCCTGATGGTATCTGCTACGTTGAGGTGCTTCTTCTTTGACATCCCCTTTCAAAAGTTATATGGCTTTTTCTTTGGGCAGGAAAAAAACTGCTATGTAAGAATGTTATCTTACCTAGTGTATGGTGCATTTTCTTATGCCTTGTGCATGCAGACTGCAAACCTAGACGGAGAAACAAATTTAAAAATACGAAAGGCCCTTGAAAGGACATGGGATTACTTAGTTCCCGAGAAAGCTTCTGAGTTTAAAGGTTAGCCTACAGTTTTGATTCTTATCATGCAAGATTTTTTTTGTAGAAGCATATGAACCTGTTGCAGTGACATTTAGTACTTAATTTTCTATAAAATAGATGGCAAGTAAAGTTAGTGTGTTCAGGTGATTTGTTTTGTAAATTTATATGTCAAAGCAATTATTTGTTCGTCCCGACTGTCCATTTTTGCTCAAAACTTTTCATATCAGTATGTTAATGTTGTAACTATCTAACCTATGTCTTTACTTTGTTTAACATCTGTATTTTACAATGTAGGTGAAATTCAGTGCGAGCAACCTAACAATTCTCTGTACACTTTCACCGGGAATCTTGTAGTGCAAAAGCAGACGTTACCTCTCTCTCCGGACCAGCTTTTATTGCGTGTATGATTGACTGTTCTTCCTTTTCTCTGTTATTTTTACAGTTTCATGATTTGGTCAGTTGGCTGTTTTTTCCTTTTCTGTTATTTTTTGCCATTTCATGACATGGTCATGCATATATTTTATTTGTTTTGGATCACGTTGATCCAATTATGATATATCTGGATTTTGTTTTCAACAACTCTATATCTTTAGATTTTTAAAAGTATTCTGAAAAGAATTCCATGTATGCAAGGCAAGGCTTTATATTCTTGAATTTAATTATATTCTGAGACTTCTGATATCTACAATTTCAGGGATGTAGTCTTAGGAACACAGAATACATAGTTGGAGCTGTAGTTTTTACTGGCCATGAGACGAAGGTATGCTGTTGTGTAGCTTGCTTCCTTAGAAACTAGCTCTATATACATGCGTTTCTTAGCTTACAGGATATTGTTTCTATTTCATTGTATAATTGCTATGCATACATCTGATGCTACTCTAAGGTAAATTCTTCATATGTAGGTGATGATGAATGCCATGAATGCTCCTTCCAAAAGAAGTACGCTGGAAAAGAAGCTTGACAAACTCATTATTACAATCTTTTGTGTCCTTGTCACAATGTGTTTAATTGGAGCTATAGGCTGGTGTGGTTTCTCTTCAATCTTGTGTATTCAAGGCCTTTTGATTGTTTCGCTGTATTCTTCAGTTCCAACATACAGTAATCTGTATTTGTTAATTTTGTAGTTCAATTGTGACGGATCGTGAGGACTATTACTTGGGACTTCATAAGACTGATTGGGAATACCGTAACGGGCTCATGGTAAATAGCTTTGTGTAGTTGAAGTTGATTTCCTTCTACTTCTTTTTACTGGTTTTGATCATACTGCTTTTGTTTGGTGCCACAGATAGGGTTTTTCACCTTTTTTACTCTAGTCACTCTGTTCTCATCAATTATACCAATTTCCCTTTATGTTTCTATCGAGGTATGTCTTTCATAGTGTCCTATATTAACTATCTGCAATACAAGGAGTAGCAATCTGAATGAAGTCTCTTTCCTCTCCTTAAACGGAACTCAGATGATCAAGTTTATCCAGTCGACTCAGTTTATCAATCGAGATCTCAATATGTACCATGCTGAGACAAATACCCCTGCCTCAGCCAGGACTTCCAATTTAAATGAGGAGCTTGGACAGGTAGCTATTTATCCAAGCCACAAATTGCTACTTGTTTGATATTGATATCTGCTTTGTTGCTAGTATTTTAACCGTTGCTAGATTATTATTCTAAATATAGGCTTTGGAATTGTTCTCACTGCAATTGCAATTACTATGGTATCTTTCAGGTGGAGTACATATTTTCTGATAAAACTGGAACGCTGACGAGAAATTTGATGGAGTTCTTTAAATGTTCAATTGGAGGAATAAGTTATGGCTGTGGTGTCACTGAAATAGAAAAGGGAATCGCTCAGCGTAATGGGTTAAAAGTTCAAGAGGTACTATTTCTTTTCAGATGGGGAAGTTTCTCCATGTGATGTAAACATATCTAATTTGCATTTCTACGAATATTCTTAGGAGCAAAGGTCGACCGGTGCAATTAGAGAAAAAGGATTTAATTTTGATGATCCGAGGCTAATGCGAGGAGCTTGGAGAAACCAACCTAATCCTGATCTTTGCAAGGTGCCTTATTTTCATTCCCCTGAGAAGTGCTTGAGTTATAATAAAAGAGGTGATGGGGTTATAGGGCTAATCTTAAAAAGATTTGTTGCTTGCTTCCTTGTAAATATGTGGTCTAGGATCTAGTTGGGAGGTGGTGAGATCTGAACTTGTAAGGTTATAGCTCGAGATGGTTCTTTTGTTTTCGTTCTTTGGCTTCGACAACTGCCTGAATCAAAGGCCTTTGCTCTGGGAGCCTTATACTAAAACCTACTAATTGGTTTTACCTAAGCCCTGTTAAATATTTATATATTTCATGGTTTAGAGAAAATCCTTTGGTTTGGGTTCCAGTTTTCTGCAATGTTTGTTTTTGGGCATGCACATAATATGATTCTAACCCAAGATATTGGACTTTTGATGTTTGTAGGAACTATTTAGATGCTTGGCCATCTGTCACACAGTCCTTCCTGAAGGTGATGAGTCCCCTGAGAAGATTGTTTATCAAGCTGCATCGCCAGATGAAGCTGCCCTAGTTACTGCCGCCAAGAATTTTGGATTCTTCTTTTACAGGTGAGTCAGTACATTTCATTTTCCAAAGATAAGTTGAAATTGCAGGTGATTGGACAAGATAAAATTTGCAGTTAGTATTACTGGCCCCATTATTCCTAGTTCTAAATTCTAGTCTTTCCCAAAAGGGCGACATGTTTCTCAAGTCTCAGTTAGTTTGTTTGAGACTAATTTCTTTGTATTTTCAGGCGTACACCAACTATGGTGTATGTTCGGGAGTCTCATGTGGAGAAAATGGGAAAGATTCAAGATGTGGCATATGAGATCCTTAATGTTCTTGAGTTCAACAGGTTCATATGACCGTGAAATGTCTTTTTTTTCTCTCTCTCTCTCTTTGTCATGATTTAAGCATATCAATGAAGTTTTACACCATGCAAAACAGTACAAGGAAGCGCCAGTCTGTTGTATGTCGTTTCCCAGATGGAAGGCTTGTACTCTACTGTAAGGTAATAATTCTTTAAGTACTGACTTCCAGATCAAATTTTGATCATTCTTTGGAACATTGACCACAGGGTGCTGATAATGTAATCTTTGAAAGATTGGCTGATGGAATGGACGATGTCAGGAATGTAACAAGAGAACATTTGGAAAATTTTGGGTCTTCTGGATTGCGTACACTTTGCCTGGCCTATAGAGATTTAAACCCTGAAATCTATGATAGTTGGAATGAAAAATTCATCCAGGCCAAATCTGCATTACGAGATCGTGAGAAGAAGTTAGATGAGGTCTGCTATTATTTCTTACCTATTCTCTTGTCAATACTTGAGGCAACATTCTATTGAGTAAGCGACTTTTAAGAAAAATCATAGGTTGAAAATTGCTTCCAAGAGCAAGAAAATTTGTTCGTATGACAGGAAGGAAAATGTTTATATGATCATGTCCTTAAGTAGTGATAATGATTGTATCCTTAAGTAAATTTTTTGAATGGCAATAGGATAGTCTATGATTATAACTTATGAATATGAGGTGTCATGATTCATGAAGGTGGCAGAACTTATCGAAAAGGATCTTGTCCTCATCGGATCTACTGCAATAGAAGACAAACTTCAGGAAGGGGTGCCTACCTGCATAGAGACCTTATCAAGAGCTGGAATCAAGATATGGGTGTTAACAGGGGACAAAATGGAAACAGCTATTAATATTGCTTATGGTAGGGTTTGCCACAAACTTTTTCTCTGGGATTTTACTTTCTCTTCTCCCATTTAAATATCTGCTATTTCATTCTGTTATGCTACAGCATGCAACTTGATCAACAATGATATGAAACAATTTATCATCAGTTCTGAAACGGATGCAATCAGGAAAGCTGAAGAACGGGTAAATGTTATGCCTTCAATTTTTTTTTCTTATATTAGATTTTCATGGAACGCAATCATTTTACTTATTTTTTAATAATAAAAAATTCTGTATCAGGGGGATCAAGTTGAGATTGCTCGTGTTATCAAAGAAGAAGTAAAGAGAGACCTAAAAAAGAGCCTTGAAGAAGCTCAACACTCTCTGCACACTGTAGCAGGACCAAAATTGGCTCTAGTTATTGATGGAAAGTGTTTAATGCATGCATTGGACCCAAGTTTACGGGTGATGCTACTCAGCTTGAGCTTAAACTGTACTTCAGTTGTCTGCTGCCGTGTTTCTCCGTTACAGAAAGCTCAGGTAGTTCCAGATGACTAATTTCAGTATAAATTCATACAGGCTCGGATTTTAAAGGAAGGTTATAGATTATTGTTCTGAGCTTCTGGTTGCGATATTGGTAATTACATAATTTGTAATATATATGATTTAATTTCAGGTGACAAGTTTGGTGAGAAAAGGAGCAAAAAAGATTACACTTAGTATTGGTGATGGTGCCAATGATGTTAGCATGATCCAAGCCGCTCATGTTGGTGTAGGAATAAGTGGGATGGAGGGAATGCAAGCTGTGATGGCTAGTGATTTTGCCATTGCTCAGTTCAGATTTCTTACAGATTTACTTCTTGTCCATGGGCGGTGGTCATATCTTAGAATCTGCAAGGTTGAATTTGTCTTTTTTCCGTTTCACATGCTTCTAATTTTGAAAGTTCTAACTTCTCATGATCTTTTGTTTTGCAGGTTGTCATGTATTTCTTCTACAAGAACCTTACCTTCACTTTGACGCAGTTTTGGTTCACATTTCGAACTGGATTTTCTGGTCAAAGGTTCTATGATGATTGGTTCCAGTCATTGTATAACGTTTTATTTACAGCTCTTCCGGTAATAGTCCTTGGGCTGTTTGAGAAGGTACTATCTTGTTCGATCTCTACTTCATGCGAATGAATATACATCTTGAGTGATCTAACACCATGAGGACTGTGTTCATTTTGTTTTGGATTGGATAATTAATATTCTATATTGTGCTCTTGCTAGGATGTGAGTGCATCCCTTTCGAAGAGATACCCAGAACTGTATAGAGAGGGAATACGTAATTCATTTTTCAAATGGAGGGTTGTAGCAGTATGGGCTTCTTCTGCTGTTTATCAGTCTCTTGTCTGCTATCTCTTCGTGACTACCTCTTCATTTGGTGCTATAAGTTCGTCAGGCAAAATATTTGGTCTCTGGGATGTTAGCACAATGGTCTTCACATGTCTGGTGATTGCTGTGAATGCACGCATTCTTTTGATGAGCAACTCCATTACCAGATGGCATTATATCACAGTTGGTGGGAGCATTCTTGCATGGCTTGTTTTTGCTTTCATATACTGTGGGATCATGACACCACGTGATAGAAATGTAAGCTGTTTTGCACACATCGTACTCTTTTCCTTTTGAGTCTATCTTTGCTTTTCTGATTTTCATTTTTGTTTGTTTATAACAGCAATCTGATCTATTTCTTGTCTCATTTCTGCAGGAAAATGTCTACTTTGTCATATATGTTCTGATGAGTACATTCTATTTCTACTTCACATTGCTGCTTGTTCCTGTTGTCTCTCTTCTAGGCGATTTCATCTTCCAAGGGTGGGTAAAGCCAGGATATCATTGGCTATAACTACTTTTTGGCATTGACTAACATATTAATTTTTGAAAGATGACGGAATTTCTGTATCTTAATTTAAATCCCTACAGTTCAAGTCATAGGTTTATAATAGTTTTGAACTTTTGACCTGAGCAGAAGCATACATGTAATGTTCTGTTTTAAGCATTGTTTGACATGGGAAATTTCTGTACTGTTCCAGGGTTGAGAGATGGTTCTTCCCATATGATTATCAGATCGTTCAAGAAATACATAGGCACGAGTCAGATGCAAGCAAGGCAGATCAGCTGGAGATAGAGAACGAGCTGACACCTCAAGAGGCGAGAAGCTATGCTATATCCCAATTGCCTCGGGAGCTCTCAAAGCACACTGGTTTTGCATTTGATTCACCAGGCTATGAATCCTTCTTTGCATCGCAGTTAGGTGTTTACGCGCCGCAGAAGGCGTGGGATGTGGCAAGGAGAGCCAGTATGAGGTCTCAGCCAAAGGTAGTACCGAAGAAGAAGTAGAACAGATATCATTGATTGTCTTTGTGCATTTAGGCAATTGCATCCATTGGGGGGATTTCCATAGGCCTTTAGTTTTAAATATATGTAGAAATATACTTCTTTAGGTGGTTTACTAATGTTCAACTGTGTTGTGCTTTAAACGCCATTTTTCATAGCTCCATTTATGACTCGTGTGGAGAGGCAAGCAAGCATTAGGATCTGATACTTCTTCCTCATGTACAGAAATTTGAATTTATTATTTGTTTGAGGTCACGTTTACTTCTTTTATACACAAGTTTCTTTTTAATAGAATTATTGTAAGCTAATATTTTCTAGATTTTGATATACTCCTTAAAAACAACCCCTTTTTGTTTGTCATAAGGGTTAGTGTGAAAGAAACAGAACGAAGATGTTCCAATTGGTAAGTCAGGTTTTCCCTTAGGATATATTTACTATAGATGGTTTTGTTTGGTTCCAAATTTGATCAAATATGGTTTGGATTCGGTTTTAATTCTATTGAGTTTATTAGGTTAAGATATAAATTCGGCTTTTTGGATATAGAAGTGATGAATGGTTTAATTTTGGAGTTGTAATAAAATAAGGTAAAATCAAGAGACATCTAGAATAGAGAGGCTTCCACAAACCTTTTTCAGTATCAACATCGACAAAAAAATTGATGGGTAATTTGTCTTTGCCTCTTTGGCATCGAATTTGATTTAGAAGCACAAAACAAAACAAAACGAGAAAAGACATCTACAATAATACAGCAACAAACAAACTNACTCTCTCGTCTCCCCTTTCTCGTTTTATCAGTGTCTCGTTCCCAAATCGGGTATAATTATTTTGTCTTTACTTATATTTATTATTATGGTAAATACCAATACTATTATAACACGTTATCAGCACGATCACTCTCCAAAATTTTAACTTTTATATGTATACTTATAATACCCCATATTATTATAGTGGGCGGCTCATTACCTCTATAATAATTTCTATGTGGTTGATTTCAGCACCATTATTCATTTATTATTACTGGGAGCGGTTTATGCCCCGGTACTATTTTACCTTTTATTAT
>OVAF01000643.1:22796-34909 GCA_900406245.1 Odontarrhena argentea | reverse complement strand
ATGTCTCCTCGAGCTCGGAATGGGCTTGGGCCTGGTGCTCGGCCCATATCCATCAGTTTGTATTTATGTGTAGCCTTGCGATGTTTATGCTTTTTTCATGGTTTTGAGTAAAGATAACGACGAAATTTTCTGACTTCAGGGCTCGCTCAAAATGTTTGAGTCTGTTCAGAGAAAAAAAAAAAAAAAAGAATTTTTTATATCTTTATACAAAACTTTTAATTTTATTGGTTTTTTTTAGCAACATTTAGACCATAATTGACTAATACATTAGCTTAATCCATGGATAATACAGAACTTGATCTTAAATGTGATGGTGTCTATTTTTAGTAGACATATAAGTTATAACTACCACTAAACTATAGTCACTTTCATAATTTATAGTTTTTATGATTATATTTTTCTTAAGAAACTTTTTCTTTAGCCGTAATTCTATTCACTGCTCTGATTGATTTGCATGTATTGAAAGAAATCTCTAATTAGATTTTTTTTTGAATAAGAATCTCTAATTAGAATTATGGAAAGAAAAAAAACATTAGCCCACACAACTTAGTTATACACTACATTTTCCAAATAGCAAAGACTGGTTTGTTTTCTTCTGTTAATGTCACAGAAAAATATCAATTATTTGCCAAACATTCAGATTATAAATGTAACTTGATTTGATGTTTTATTAAGGGAAACAAAAAAATTAAAGACCAAAGAATTTAATGCCATTTTAGACCTATAAAATCTTTGGACCAACTCCTAGAACAGCCAATGGAGTATGAGTAAAAGCAAACCCCGTTGCAAAAGAGCTGAATATACTCTCGGGTTCAAGATTGAGTATTTTGGATTAACGCATAGCAAAATTCAAATTCTAGGACAAGTCTAAAACACTCTCGGGTGCCGAAGATACTTCCAAATGAACATATGGAGGCACATCGAAAAAAGCAATGTTGTTTTCTATAAAGCAAGTGAGTGATTTATATATCCGCACACAAGTATATACGCATTCAAAAAAGTAGAGCATATATGAGATTTGAATAAATCTTATTTAAGATGAAAATGCTTTACTTCTTTCCACGTACCTGAGCTACTAGCTACTTTGGAAGTTTGGGAGCAGGTGGGCAAATCTTATCACTTTGTTTAAACACTGAATGATGGGTTGCTCGCTTTTGGGAAAGACAACACTACAAGCAAGGGAGGGTGGTCATGGGAACAAATTAGGTATAATGAGAATAAATAATATTTAGCTTATATTTTTCGCATTTACAAAACATGCAGTTATATTTTACCCTTTTCATTGCTTTCCTTTGCCTCCTGAAAAGCATTTAAATTGGAATATACTATGATTTATTTTACAATCAACCAAATAGTATATGTTAGGAAAATGTCACCATCAATTGCTGATAGCTAGAAATATATTAGCATTAAACTTTGTGTGTCGACTAAACTTTTTATGAGTGTTTCCAACTCAGTGTGAGTTAATAATCAATACAAAATCACATATCGGCCATATATATATATTAGCATTAAATCATATTATTATTTGTAGATGTGGGAATTGGGATATTCTAATAAACGTCTCAATGATTGTTTTTGTGTTTAAATAACGACTCAAGATCAATCAATATTTTAGATACTTATATATATCGATTATGTGCTAGTTTTGAATTATCAAACAGATGCATAATATTATAACACTATCGCATACATTTAAAAGAGCTATTTCTTTAAAAGAAAAAAAAAACATTGAACTGGCTATAAAAAATGAAGTTTGTTTCTGGTATCAGAACAATTTCTTTTTTACAAATCTTGCATAAGTATTCCTAAAAAGGAAGAATCTTTATCACATATTCACATTCCAATATAAATGGTTCAGGTATTTTAATAAGAAATTTAGGCTAAAATCTAGCAGAAACCTTGTAGAAAATTTTAAATCCGAATAGAACGAAAGAGTTGTATTAAAATGAAATTGTTTCATAAAAAAAAGTAAATATATTTTTCCAAAATTAAATAGGATCAGTTCCAGACTTTCAGTGCAGGTCACATGTAAACAATCCTGTCAGGCATAGTCGGATTTGACAAATCAAAATCATATAAACTCTAGCTAACCGAACCATACATAAGACCAAATTGCTCCTAAACCAGAAAACATATTATACCAACTAGCCTTGGGCATTTTAGCCGGAACCGAAGAAACCGAACTGAACCGAACTGAAAAACTAAGTTCGGTTCGGGTTCGGATATGTATCAATTACCCGAATGGTTCTGCTACTAAGTATCCATGGGTATATAGTTCGGTTCGGTTAAAAACCAATACCCATGGATACCCATAAGGAACCGAACTCATTGATTGTTTTATGGTTTTTAGACATTGTTCTTGTTCTTTCACTTAAAACTAGAACTGTTATCATTTTGTTTGTCTTGTATTGAAATTATTACTTTATTGGTTTGTCCAATTTTATGATTTCTTTGTGTTTCAAGTCTGTTTGTATTAAAGTACTTATGTTTACAAGTTTTTTTTTTGTTTTTGTTTTCACTATATATGTATAGTGTGTAATAATATTGATGTTTCTAGGCTTAGTAACTTATGCTTTTGGTTAACATTTAGTATTTAGTAGGTCTTAAAGATTAAAATCATGTGTTTTTGGTTAAATAACCGGATCCGAACCGGAACCGAATGTTTTCGGTTCTACAATGGTTCCGCAAATAAATATTCAAACCGAACCAAACCATATAAGATCCGAACCGAACCGATCCGAAATATAAATGGTTCCTAAATGGTTCTTATATGACTGGAACCGAAGAACCGAAGAACCACGGAACCGAACTGATATCCAATATGCCCAGGGCTAATTACCAACTGTCATTGACTCATTGTCAATTGTGAACATTTTTGCCTAAATGTAAACCGGGTTTTACTTTCCATCAAATATACCGGTTTATGTCTCGTAAACCGATACTGCGCCAGAGTTCTCTTTTCTAAAGTGGATCATAACGTGCAATGCACGTGAGGCCTACAAGACTAACAAGAATTAAAACAAAAAACCAAAAGTTGCAGCTTTTTCACCTTTTTTTGGCTAAAATGATTTGCAGCTTTTACCTTTAAAGTTCAAAGACAATGAAAAGATTCTCTTGTAAAAGGATTTGGAGAAGCAAATTTTACAAAGACATTGTGATACTAATTGGTCATGAGTGGTTTATCTTATTATGTTGCTCTTTCTATTACAAAACCACACTTCTTGATTGAATAATAGAAATATATCAAAATACATATAAATAAAAAGTCAGGTGAAAGCTTAGAGAACACACACTTGATTGATTCCAATAACAGTTTGGCCAAACATTACCCAGACCAAATCAGAATTTCAGATTAACCCAAAACCGAAAGAAAATGTTTGAGGCATTTTTGTTTTGATCCTTTAACATAACTAATTTACCGGACCTGAACAATACCAGCACTAACCAGCTTCTGAATCTTGTTCATCACCATTGGATTCTTCATATGCTCCTGTGCAGCTTTTGGGTTCTCTTGAAAATCCACCAACACCTACAAATTCATTAAACAAGATATCACCACACAATTCTCTGACTCAAATTTTGAGTTACGAATCGAATACCAGACACGATTCTCACCTGTCTCATCACAGGATCCGACAGTATGTTCTGGACTTCAGGGTCTTGCATTGCCTTTGCTTGTCTCTCCTTCAATTCTTCTGGAGTCAGATCACCGCGGTTCGCTTTGGTTATTTGTTCCACACATCTGAAAGATAACATAATAAACAACACTTTGACTAAACCGACTTTCGCAGGCTCTTAAAACAAAGGAGAAGTGCAATATTTCCAATACCTTTTAACACCATCTAGTAACTCCTGGTTTTTGGGATCATGTTTCAGCCCTTCTTGATATGTCTCCATTGCCTTATCATATTCCTTCATGAAAAACTGAATAGCTCCTTTCCTGCTGTATCCTTTTGTGAAACTCGAGTCTAGCTCAATGCATTTTTCAGCATCTTTCAATCCCTCTGGTAATGCTCCTAGCTTGGTGTAACAAGCAGCTCTATTGCTGTACGCCTACAGCCCAAAAGTAAAAAACTGCTCAGGTACTGTTGTTTCTTACACTACAGACTTCGGCTCAGAATGAAACATAAACGCTCTTACCCTCACGTCCTTTGGGTTTCTTTTGATTGCTTCTGAATAATGCTTTACTGCCTCTGGATACTTCTGCTCTTTAAAGAATCCATTGCCTGCATCCAAATACTCATGTCAAATGCTAAATCCTTACCTAAAGTCAGCATTCAAAGACTGCAAACCAAGGCTCAGGCATTACCTTTCTCGCGCTCCTCCTCCGCTATGTTAGGATCAAAGTACTCCTGTTGCTCAAGCTCTTTCTTGGCTTTCTCAGCATCGTTCAGCTTCTTCAAGGTATCAGGGTTACGATGCTCTGTCAGAGCTTTCTGGAATGTCTCGATCGCAGGTTCAAAATCTTTCGAGCATTTTGCCATTTTCACCAATGCAGATCCTTTCCTCGTTAGAGCTCGTGCTATCATCTTGAAGTCAGATCGAAGTTCTCTGCCTCTCTCAACAGCCTTGTCACAGTCTTTAATGCACTCCTCAAACTGATATTCATATGAGGAAAATCCACATTTCAGAAAAAGCAACCAAAGATACAATAACTAACTGTTTAATCAAGCTTGGCTATCCAGGAACGTGTAGATCAATGAATTCGAATCATTCAAGTTATAGACACATTGACGTACACAGAATAACAATACAGAAAACTACTCTTCAGAATAAGTGAACGCATGAAACCAAATTCTTAACCTCCAACAAGAAGCAGATCAATCTTATCAAAACCCATCACGATCATCACTAGGGACAAGCTATACTAATAAAACAAGCAACCCCATCAACCCTAAATTTCATTCTTCCACTAAAGTTACGCGCTTTGAGCCAATCAAGATCATCACATAACCAAACAAATTGCTTCATCGACCCTAGATTTCCCTCTTCCTCTATTGCTACGAGCTTGAAAGCCATGAATAAGACTTTACAAGAGAAATTATAAGGAAACTGAAAGCAAATACCTTTCCCATCTCAAGATAAACAGCAGCACGATTTGTAAGATACGAAATATCCTCATCATCTAGCTCCATTGCCTTAGTGTAATGTTCAATAGCTTTCTCGAAATCCTTCTTCTTGTAAGCAGCATTTCCTTGCTCTTTCTCCTTCAATGCCTTCTCCTTCCTCTCCTTCTTCTCCCTATCCTCCTCCGTCACCTCCATAGGCTCAGGCTCCGGCTCTGGCTCCGGCTCACGCTTCTTCATAACCTCCGGCTCTTTCCTCAGCGGTGAATCAGCCTCCTGCATCTCCTCATCTTCTCCACCACCAAACTTAACATTCAACAAAACCCCTAAAGCTTGCATCACTCTCTTATCCTTCATATACAGATTCAAATTATTAGGGTTTTTCTGAATCTCCTGCATCGTCTTAACAAAATCAGGCTGCTGCAAATAAGCCCTGGTTCCCGGATCCGCCGTCAACTTCGCCCACATCTCCGACCCTTGAAACGCATCAACAAAAGGATTCGAAGGACGTGGTCTCGACGCATCAGCTAATCCCGATTTCAAAGTCTCATTATCCGGATCAATCTCTAACCCTTTGGTATACGCATCTCTCGCTTCTTTGAACTGAGACAAACCCAAATACGCAGCACCTAATCGGCTATACCCTTTGGACCAATCGGGTCTCAGCTCGACGGTCTTCTTGGCGTCGGATAAAGCTTCTGAGTAACGGTGGAGAGAAGCGTAAGCGGCGGATCGATTTGAGTAGAGGACATGATTGGTGGGTGAGAGATTGATCGCTTCGGTAAAATGGGTGATCGCGGTGGCGTAATCGCCGGAGGAGAATGCTGCGTTGCCTTTGGCCTTTGCTTCCTCTGCCATGTGAAATCGAATCGGAAGAGAAGACGAGAAATTGATGATGGTTCAGGCATTTTGAGATGGTGATTTAAGAAAGAGGATGATGATGGTTTGGGGAGACGACGAGAGTGTTCTGGAAATTTCGAAATTTTTTTGGTTTGTCGAGAATGTTCGTAGTAGCCGAGGAAAAAAGATTTAAAAACCAAAAAAAAATAACTAAAATAATAATGCGCTAGAGAGAGGGGTCGAACCTCTGACCTTGTGGTTAACAGCCACACGCTCTAACCAACTGAGCTACTCCAGCTTGATGTTAAAAAGTGTATTGCTTATAAACAATAAGGGTAATTTTATTTTTTGGTTCTTTGTGTTTTTCAAAATAACCAAACTGTTGATTAAGTTTTAGATATGTATTGAATTTTCTCATTCACAAAATTGGGAGTCAATCTCATATTATAATGATCTTGGTAGATTAAAAGCAAAAAATATAGCTACTCACCAATCATTCGTAATTCTTGATATCCTGAGAAATTTCTGAATTTGTTTTTGGTTGTGGTATGTACTTACGTTAAAATTGTTGGAGATTTAACCAAATTATCATACTTTACCGTTTAAAATCCGTTACATTCGGGTGGAAGATCACTTCTTTCTTGTAAGATTCAATCATTTTCTTTGTCATTTTTAAAAATTAGTTGCTTGTTTATATTTCTTGTAAACTTAGATTGATGGGTCTATGATCAAAATATATTTAGGATCACTATATGATCTTCTTCTTTTTGAGCGGTTTTTTATTTATTTATTTTTGAGCGGCGGTCACCATATGATCTTTGAATTAATCCTAAAAGTGCTTAATGACTTAGAGGTGTTTGGAACATTTTGATTTGGTAAATCTGGACTAATAAATCCCAACAGTAATTTTCTATTGGAAAATGAGAAAATCAACTTGAACCCTCGAATGTGATTTCATATATGTAGAGTGAATTCGCATATATTTAGTTAATAGAATTTCTGCAATAGAAGTAAACTGTTTGATATATATAATTCTTTGAATTATTAATCGGTATATCGTATAACTTACAAAAACTAATATTCACAAAAATTCAGGCTTCCTCTTTGTTTCTTCCGTAATGATCGTTGACTATATTTATTTTGGTCCCTCACTTAAAAAAAACTAAAAAAAAGTCAAATCTTGTAATTTTTCTGCTTCCTGCGGCAATGATCCCATGCGGCGATCTTCATCTGAACTTTCTCAAAATCAGAAACCCGACAAGGAATGGTGATCCGACCCGGTTGATTAAACCCATGAACCCGTTCCGTTTGCTCCAACAATTCTCCAAACAAAGGATGATTAAAGTAAATCACTGGAACCACAACTCGCCGCGTGTCGCCATCTGATTCGCCAACGTGAACAACCAAATGTCCTCTCGGAACAACCCGTACCTTATTAGGATCCGTACCCAGTCGGATCTGACTCTGACCCGGATTCTTTTTCTTGCCACCGCATAATCTCTTGGCTCCACGGCTTAAAGACCGGGCTAGAGATCGGATCCCGGCTACCGGGTTGGTTATTCGGGTCAGGCATTGACGTTTCGCTGATTGGTTTCGTTTGGTTCGGATTGTCCATTTGAAGATCTTGACAAATCTGTGTCTGATTTTGAAACCTCTGATTGTCTTCATGTTTAGAAAACTGGGTTTGGGTTTCTCTGTTTTGTATTAGAGTTGAAGAAGAAGAGTGTGTGAGTTGGGGTATGGGAAGAAGGAAGAGTCTATTTATAGGCTGCTTTTGAGCAATGACCGTTGTGTGTGCGTGCGCTTTTAGGAGTGTTGTTGTGACACATTGATGGATAGTTTTGCCGAATTCAACATTTTATTATTTCTTTCTTTTTATTTTGCTTCAAATTTTATCTTAATTCAAAATATTAGGAAACATACGTCACTGTGTTTTCATCTGTGATTATCTGATCTATTATGTCTAAAAAGTAAAGTACAAACTAGATAGAACTACGACAAAATCAAAGAGATTCAAAAAAAAAAAAANAAAAAAAAAAAAAAATTAAAAAAAAAAAAAAAAAAAAAATGCAGCATCTTCGTAGATGAACAGAAAAGCACGAGTACAAAGGTTCAAGAAGACAAGAACACGTTTGGATTTTAACTGTCATAGCCATCTTGATTTTAACTGTTTATTTCAGTTGTTGTTCGCATGGTAAAAAATGTCAACAAACATTTATTTATGTATTATATACATGATGTATAATACATCATATGTCATTGCAACTTATAATTATATTAATAAATTTATTAAGGGTGTTTTTGAAAAAAGTATTTTATACTAATCTCCTTACTATGAGTCTATACCTATATATTGAGTATTGACTAACCATCTTTTAGTCCATTATTATCATCGTTTCCAAATATAATTTTCAAAAAAAAAAAAAACTGAAATGAAATTGAAAATAGAATTTCAGTTGGAGAATAAAAACAAACTCAATTATAAAATTTAATTATAAAATACTTTATATATTATTATTTTGATTTATAAAATTTGATTTAATAATTTATTATACATATATAGTTTTCATTTAATTTTTGAAATATAACAACAAATACATACAATCATTCTTATAATATGGATTTGACACATGTAATGAATAAAATTTTATAAAATTTCTTAATAAATACAAATTTATAAAAGTATGTCAAAAATTAATTTATAATCTAAATTATATTACCAAAATTTTTTAAAAAGAGAAATATATTATTCCCATGCATATCGCGGGATACCATCTAGTTTTTAAANTTTTTTTAAAAAAAAAAAAAAAAAAAAAAAAAAAAAAAAAAAAAAAGATAAGTGATCTCTAAAATACCACACATTCAAGTTTTATTTCCAAAAATAATACCGATTTTCTAAAGTTCCAAAAATATCACTAATTTTCTAAAGTTCCAAAAATATCACAAATATGCAAGTTAATTTTAAAGAGTTTGTGAGGTTTAGGTTAAGAATTCCAAAATTAAGGTATAGTTTTAGGGGTAGGGTTTGGGTTTGGGGATTTAAGGTTTATTTTCGAATGTTAAAAAATAATTTTAATTTTGTGGCACTTTTGGAACTTTTAAAAACTAGTAGTATTTTATAAATTTTAGAATTTTTGAAAATTAGTAATATTTTTCCAAAAAAATAAAAATAAATAAGTGGTATTTTTGAGAATTGCTCCTTAAACAAATGATGAGAATTTTTATAATATGATTCTACAATAGAGGTACATTTCTAATAACAAATATGGATTTACAGACAGAGAGAATTTATTCTTGCATCATGCCCACGCAATCCTATTCGACGTTCCTTAGTAGAAATTCGATTGGAAGCTCTATTCTAATGTCGTGTACGAGAACTCCTTATTATGTGATATTAACACAATCAAAGTGGTCCAAAAAACAGAAAACAAATACTCTTATACCAAATCAGACTCCCTACGAATAATTAAAAATTTTGATTTCGGGTCAAAGAAGGGTCTAATACTTGGTATGTTAATTGGTTAGATACACTGTCTAGATCTATTGAATCTGATTCTTAATTTGCAATACGGTAAAGTATTTCTTTAATTATTTACTTATACCATATTACTATGTGCAACATAGTTTGTGTTCAATAATTTTTCAATTCTGCAAGTTTAGTTACCAAACTATATAAAAAATTTCAATTGCTTAAGATTAACATATGTCAAAGAAAATGTTTCTATTTAACTTTTTTTTTTCTATCAACTATTATTTTTTGATGAACCAAGTATTTCTATTTACAAATTCCACTTTTTCATTCGATAGATATATATAAATATATATATATATATATATGTATTTATTTTTTTTTTTAATTCCATCAGAGTTTTAGCCTAACTGAAAAACTTGTGACAATAGTTTCTGATTTTTCTAATTAAACTTATAGAATTACATATAGCAGAATACATATATTTTTAAAAAACAAATACTTATATATACTTTCTGAGCAAAAAAATGAAATACCCATACATTTTTGTTGTATAATATTATGAAATAAAAATTAATTTCTTCTGCGTGAGCGTAAATTCCTTTTTTCAATCTATATTCAAATTGCAATATTATAGGAGAAGAAGATCGATCCTATCATGGACATAATTCATGACGTTCAGTTCAGATTGTTTTCTGTTAACCGGAATATTCAGAAGAATAGTAATAATGAACTCAACTGTGGTCTGTGGTCCTGTGGACATGTACATTATACGAGAAATCAAAGGTGTGCTTCAAAAGTAAAATCAATATTTTCTTGAATATTTCGGACTAAACAAAAAAATAAGAAATTAGCATAACTTGACAATTTCATTAAATAGCTACCACTATTTAACCTTTTCCAAATTTCATATTCATTTTGACATGTGAGAATCATTAGAATGCAACCACTGGTTGCAACAACTGAATACATTTTGATTAAAAATAACTTTATGATTATGTAGTTAGTAATAATATGTTTCTTGTTGTAAGCATCTAGGATGATTCGATTTGATTCTTGTTTTTTTTTTATTGATATATTCCATAATAGGGTTCAGTATTTCGTTTCTTGCGAATTAGTACATGCACATGTATATGTAGATGTAGACCTATGTAAATGAACTAATTAGTAGTTATTAGTTAAGATTTTCATGCTTTATTTCTCAAAATTTTGTCACATTTAATAATGATTTTGATAAGACAACATGGAACAATGTATCTAAAAATAAATGTTATGAAGATATCGTTCAGATATGTAGACTAGAATATATTAAATTTCCAAATATAATATGATTTAACTAAAAACTCAATATAGTTAAACATTATATTTTGGATTAAACAAAAATAAATAAATAAAGCGAGATTGATGAAGACAAAAGGCATGCAACGTTGTAGGAGGGACATAGAGTGAGGATACGGTCGGCGGTCGACACGGTGCGATCTTTGTAACATGCCCAGATTCACTGAAACTGCTTCCTTATGTTTGAAAAATTATTGTGTTTCATAATTTTCTTTTGAGTATTAATAAATATAATGGTTTTTAGTTACGTTAGTCGTTAGCTAAAAGTTTTAAAATATACAAATTATAATATAATTGACATTGAGTATTTGACTATTTATATTAATTCAGGACGACCATTAGATTAGCAATATTCTATGTTGGGTCATTTTATACTTTAACCAACAATATATATATATATATATATATATATATATATATATTATTTTTTATTCTTGTTTTTTTTTTGGTTAACTTTTTATTTTTCTTGTTAATAACAATAATATATTAAATTGAACTTAAATTCAGACGGTATGGTACAAACCACTATGCCACAATTCCTTAAAAACCAACAATATTTTATATTGCTACAAATCAATATCACGTTCTTTTGTGAAAAAAACTTTGCAAGAAATAGAAAGAATGAACGATTTTCAACGATCCACAAGAACATTAACTCTTAACTCAAAATAGAAGCCACTGTTAGCACACACCTCTCTCTCTTTGTTCCTTTCTCATTTCTTTCTCCTAACGCTAAAACTTGGTGACAGCATAACTGATTTAAACATATTAGTTTTCATTAAACTATGTAACATATTAGGTTTGGTGGTCTAAACAGACATAAATAATAGTTTTTTGCAAAAAAATAAAATCTACAAAATATAAACTAGCGTTCATAGTTTTTTAAGGCTTTCCTTATTAATCATCATGTGTTAATATTAAAAATCACAGTTTCTACAACAAAAACTTGTATAATTACAATTTTCTACTATAAAAAATCAACAGCAATTTTCTATAGCCAAACAGTTCATAAAGTGTTTACCAATCGGCTCTAAATCTTTTTTCCTCACTAACTCAAACAAGTTTACACAATATAATCTACAAGTCTTGTTTTATGTTTTAGGGTTAATTATAAGTATGCCACAACATATGGAGATCACAGGGAGTGCCACTTTGACTTAAAACTTTTAAAAATGTCATTATATCAAAAGGGAGAAATGGTGCAAAAGATTAATTTGCCCTCCTCTCTAATGATCTAATTCCTTTTTTTTTTTTTCACCACCACCACCACCGCCGCCGCTGCCACCACCGCCACCACCGCCACCACCACCCCCACCACCACCGTCACCACGACCACCATCGTCACCGCGACCACCACCACCACTGTGACCGCCAACACCACCACCGCCACCACCACC
>OVAF01000643.1:0-22787 GCA_900406245.1 Odontarrhena argentea | reverse complement strand
GTTTAGTTTTTTATAATTAAAAAAAAAAAAAAAAAAAACCACCACCACCACCGCGACCACCACCATTTGCCTTTTACAATTTTTTTTTATCACTAGGGTATAGTTTTTTTTTCTCCACCAAACTCTCAACATAATTTTTTTTTTTAAACAAAGAGTCAATTGTAATTATCAACATGTGAAAGGGCAAAATGTCCAAAAAATTATTCTATTTAATCAAATGTCGAAAATCCCTATAGTTTGTTTAGTATTTTACCAATCAGCCCCAAATCTTATTTTCTTACTGACCCAATTAAACAAGTTTGCACAGTATATTCCACAAGTTTTGTTGTTTCATATTTTAAGCTTACTTTCTGAACCCTCCAAACCCCCCATAAAAGTCTTTAACTACTCAAATCCATTTCATCCTATGTTCAAAAAACAAAAAGAAAAAACGTTTTCTAAAGTCAGAACATGTAACGTTCGATGTTACATCAATAACTTGTGAAAAGCGTAGAGAATAAGAGAGCATAATGAAAAGATATTTCAATTCCCACGATTTACATTTTTATTGAACAATTGAAAACGTGTTTCATTTAGTTGGAGGCTAAAATAAGGGAAAAGAAGAAAGAAATTATGAGCCTTTTTGGAAGGGAAAGATAGAAACTAACAATTTTATGTACTTCTGTTTACCTAATAGGCTAATACTGAACCATACACATTCGTCATCTCTTCTCATCTTCCAAAGTTATATTATTATAATATATACTCAAAATCCTATTCACACATGACATATACCACATGACATCGTAAAAGAATCCAATATACGATTAATTAAGAGCATAAGAATTTGATTAACCTTTGTACCATAACAGGGTTTGAATTTTAATTAGTACTGTGATACGATACGTATTATAATTTACCTGGGTTTAAAAATAACGGTATCAGAGCTATTCTAAAAGTAGTACCATAAAAATATTTCTTAAAACATTTTCAAACCAAATAGATTTTGTTTGATACGGTTTTAGTCCATTCTAAAGGAAATCTAGCATCATCTTGTCAAGAGCGTTAGTAAACTAGGTGTTCTAGACAATAAATCCTAGAAGACAGTCACACTGTTGGCAAGTCAATGTTCACGTCCTTGGTAAGTCATGTTAGTTTACATTTAGATTGAATCAAAATTCTCAAACATAGCATCTAAGTTTAGACAGTGGTTTTTAGGTTAGTGTTCGCGTCCTTTTAGTTTACGTTTAGATTGAATCAGAATTCTCAAATATAGCATCTAAGGTTAGAAAGTGGTTTAGGTCTAAACATACATCATCATCTTTTGTAACTCAAAAAAAAAATATTTCAAGAGAAATAATGTCAAAACGAATTTTAATCAAGAAATATCAAACGATCAAATAAGAGCTTTTGATTTTAAAACAACATATTCAATTAAAGAATTTAAACAAACGGTATCATTACAAAATGAATTTGACGAAATAAAGCTATTAACTAATATAGCTTTTAGAAAATATAGAAGATCTTTTTGTAATATATTCATTTTGGATTATTACAAATTAATAACAATCAAAACTCTGTCAAGAACAAGGGTTGATTCCTCAATACTTATACTATTAATAGATAAAACTTTTTTAAAGTTTGAAGAGTTCTTATGAGGAGCAGTTCAAGCTTTAAAAGTAATTTTAAACCCTCCTTATTAGAAGCAGTTCATCAAACAAGCTTATGCAATGGAGTCGTATTATATTAATTGTGCTCATACTTTTCAAGTAAGTTTACATTATCCAACTACATTTAATACATTAGTCTTATATGTTCACTTGCTTGAAATTAAGTTTCAACAAGAAAGACGCGGATACGTATTATTATATAGAATATATTTTAAACAATGAACATCATAATTTAATTCAAGATGTCTAGTACATGACGATAAATGACAAACAAAATATTAGCAGTACATAGTAAAGATACTCCAACGTCTACCTATACAACTAACAATTAAAATGGACGTAAATTATAATTCCTATATAATGGAAAATCGATATTACCCAACAGCCAAGAAATTTCGAACAAAAAACAATCACAAGTATAAATGTGCATAATGACGGGAAAATACTTTTAACATTTGGATCTTTCAGAAAACCACCTTCATTCCAATTTAGTTCTTATTATCCCCTCTTTCTCTGATTTAGAATTACAAAAAGTAGTACAGAATCAGAAGCAAGCCTAGGGAAAACTTTAACAAAACATAAAGAGAAACGACCAATTAATTTTGAAGCACCTATGACAGTATCTATCCAAAATTCTGAAGTCGGAACTAATTTTCTTACTTCCCCATTAGTTTCATATTTTAAATCTATAGTTTTAAATCCTTAAACTTTATTTCAAAAAAAAAAAAAATGAAATCAATTAAAAATACTTAAAGTAAGAATTTTTATCTGATAACAAATAAAGAAAAAAGACTATAGTATTTTAACAGTTTTCCTAAGGAAATAACAATTATATATCGGGAACTATGGTATAATAATTTGAGAATTATAAAAATAAGCATTCCATTTTTCATATGGTTTGATAAGTATACTTAAGAAAATTAAATCAACTACCCTTTTATATCAACATCAATTAACACTAGTTCAACCATATATACTAATTGGAAATTAAGTAACAGCGAAAAAATTAAAACAGTCAACCCACCATTATAGGAACTAAAAATATATACACCCGAAAGACAAATAATAGTCACACCATTTTGGACATTTGCAAACACTGATGATAAGGATTCAATTAATAGAGCAGATATTAAATTTGTATACGAGCAAACTAATAATCAAAGTCAAATACTACGGACTACATCGAAACAAATAGATCATATAGATGATAAATTATAAAATAATTTTATTTCAAACTATCAACCACCTTCACATCCCTTTATATCAATTGAACCACCTCTATTTAAACCATGAACTAAACCAATTAAATTCCCGAAAATTGAAATTCTTTAAACCATAGCTAGTGGATTAGATAGACTAGATAAACAAAAAAGAATAAACAATATAGATAAAATAGTCAAACTGAAACTAGTGAAAAAAAAAGTAGAAATAAATTTCATAATGTTATGAACCCAATTGTATATGTCCATTATATGGCCCATTAGTCTAAGAAAAATCTAGAATACTTAGGGGACCAAACCTAAACCCTAGTCTGTATCCTATATATATCATGTATCTCATAAGGAATAAGGCATCTCAGATTCTCTCTTTCTCTCTACATTTTATTCAAAACACGTTATCAGACATCTCATATTCTCTCTTTCTCTCTAGCACGATAGTCTCTGCTCTTAGCTAATTTTATTTTTGGTTGATGCATTTTTCGATGATGATAAGTTATACCTTCCTCATCTCAAATCGATCTCTATGGCAGGCTATGCCTCCTCAGATCATGGAATGGTTATCGATACTTATCTAGAATTTTATAATCTATATGTGATTCATATTATTTTATAGTCAAACTCATCATGATTTATCATAATAATTATTTTATTATCATGATCAATCGGTTTGTTGTGTTACTTATATTGTTCGACTGTTTGTCTATATTAAAACAATATTGTTTATATAGTTTTTTCATTAGTTGATACATAATTTATTAAAACAATATTGTTTTATAAAGATTTTCTAGGCTATTTAAATTTCGTGAAAAAGACAAAGACATTCATTCCCCTGTTTTCAAAACTATTTTGTGGATTTTACTATGTCCATCAATCTCTTGATTTGAAAGAAAAAATTGTTGTAATTGGCTTGAATTTGAGCAAAAAAAATTGAAAAAAAGATCTGGTTTGTATTAACAAATTAGGAAAAGAAATGTTTTTTTTTTTTCGAGTCAAACAACCAATACATTGAAAAAGGAATGAAATATTTTTGTTTTTCTTTTAAGGATATGAATAGACCAAAAATTTTATCCAAGCTTTTGTTTCAAAGATAAGAAAGAAATCCTTATATATTGCAAAAATTTTATCCTATCCGATATTAAAATCTAGAGTTGTGGATTTACATCTCCATTAATTTCTAGAACAAAATTCTAGATTATTAATCTAGTTCAAAAACTCCCTAGATTTCAGAGAGGAAAACTCAATCTGGTCTTGATTATTCGAAGAGTAGTTCCGGTAGAAAAAGCATGGACTCATATACTATCACATACTCAAACAAAGTTGTTCGAGGTATGTTTTTACTCATACGTAATTTAAGGTGGGATTAGATTTATATCAGTGAGTGATTGTTCCAATTTTTTTTGGTCTGTTTAGTCTCATGTTTTTTGTTTTGAAGTTGTGATATAATGTATAATTAAAAAGGGTAAAATGTTTTGTTTCAGATAAACATCAGGGCGGATCGACATTGCCTGATAGTAGGTATGTATCCCAAACTGATCATTCTCTGATTAATTTATGTTTAGTTAGTCACCAGGTCAATTAATTATTGATACCTCGAAAATGTCTCTGTGTCAGTTTGATACCTCTGATTTTCTCATAACATTTTTGTGATTTGCCACTTTTTCAATTGCCAGATCCCATCTATTTTTTAAAAAATTATAGTTTTTTTTTAATCACAAATATTTTATTTAGTATACGATTTCGTCTGGTCTGGACTCACTACCAATCCTCAAAATGACATAAAGTTAAAATTATACATGAAATCAGATAGTTGTGAATTAGGTCTCATGGTTATTGTCTTTCAAAACAACAATTACGTTTTTATATGAACTCTCAATTGTAGCCAAACTAGTAGCATGACATAAAATACTTAATACACGCAACATGTCTAGCTAAATATCAAATCCAACTGAAATCGGATAAAGCCAAAACCTTTTTTTTTCTTAGAATAAAACAAGAAATTTGTAAGCCCTTTTTGAATTGACTTAACTTTACACACATAGATGTTTTGAAGTAATGTGTTTTAGCATTAACCACTGAAACTTTATGTGAAGACATAAACAATACTAAATAAACATAAACATAAACATAGCAAAGACTATGATGAACATAAAAACAATTGTCACCAATAAAGAAAGATTGTGAAACCTTCAAAGTAACAAACATTTCAATCAGATATGAAGAATACTAAAATAATATATTTTTTTCTAAAGTTCTAACGAATAGTAAAGAAAATATTTTCTTGTCTAAAACTAGTATAAAATCTTATTTGGATTCTTTTAAAAGAAAATACGATAACTTGAGGAATAAAGACTTATGTAATGAACCAGCTCATGTTTATTGGGTAGAGTTACAAGAGGCTCGACACATGCATGTCATAGCTCAACAGTCAAAGCATTAGTCTTAACTTCTATTAAAATATCAATGTAGAACATAAAATAAGTTAGTCACAAAGAGTAACATGCAATATTTAGAATGATTGTCAAATATAAACCTTCATACTCACTAAATAATTGGTTACCAGTAGAAAGTGCCATTTTCCTTGGGATAAAAGATATTCTACATAAAAATATAAGTGTCGTACAATGGTTCCAACATGTAATTAAAGTATTGTTATGTTGCTCTTATCTTTTATCCCTAGGAAAAATGACACTTCTTACTCGTAACCAATCATTTGGTGAGTCTAAAGGTTTATATATATTTGACAATCGTTCTATATATTGTCTGTTACTTTTTGTGATTAAATTATTTTGTGTTCTATATTGTTTTTTAATAGAGGTTAAGATTGATGTTTTGACTATTGAGTTATCGCATGTATGTGCAGGGCATCTTGTAACTCTACCTGAAAAACATGATCCGGTTTTTAACATAAGTGTTTATTCCTCAAATTGTCGTATTTTTTTTCATAAAACCCCAGTGAAGATTTATACTAGTTTTCTCCAAAAATTCCTTACAAATACGATCTCCTCGGATTTCTTTAGGTAACTTTTGCTTGTGTCTAATTTCAAAAAATTCAGTATCAAAAGGCCCCAAATATAACTCAACATGCTCATTGTCCCATAAAATTCTTTTTTATTTCTATAATTAACGGTTTGACATTTAATAGTTCAATTATACTATAGAATTTTTTTTTTTTTTTTTAAATATAGTAAGTGAATAAAAATGAGTAATTTAGGTTATTGGGTACTTTTAAAGTTAAATTTGGTATTAATGGTTTTTAAAAGATACTTTAACAAATGAGTGTTTTTTGGTTAAATGATTATTTTAATTAAAAAATACCCTTAAATTATAATATGGGATATGAGATAGTTTTAGATTAAGGAAATAAAAGATTGGCCCACCATTTTTTTTTTCTTCGGTAGCTTTTTAGTTGTGAGAAATATC
Source organism: Odontarrhena argentea (assembly GCA_900406245.1). Taxonomy (NCBI): domain Eukaryota; kingdom Viridiplantae; phylum Streptophyta; class Magnoliopsida; order Brassicales; family Brassicaceae; genus Odontarrhena; species Odontarrhena argentea. The sequence continues at coordinate 16,498 of OVAF01000643.1, read as the reverse complement.
CCGTAAAATTAATAAAAAAAACTAAATATAATTTCAATCATCATCACTACTTAAATAATTTCATCTTTACAGGTTTTTTTTTTACCAACCATAGATACCATCCATCATCCATAATTTCATACACCATACATAATATTTATCCACCATCGATGATATTCCTCATCCAAAATTATTTTTCAACCATCCACTATTATTATCCACCATCGTTATACACCATCTACTACTGACATCCACATTTGTCATCCATCATCCACCGTTTGTATCCAATATCCATGAACGTATGAATTAGATTTCTTAATTTGTTAAAAATTATAGAAACCACTATTCAATTATACTTATTTCTGTTTTTGAATTTCATTTAAAAAGACTTAAACTTACAATTATAAAGGAGATTTTTACCAATTTGAATTTTCCATAGAATTATATATTTATTTTTTTTGTTTTAGTGGTACTAATGGATAGCTGGGTTTGAAATCAAAATGAGTTTTCTTTTAACCACACATTAATATCGATTGGGACACAACTAGCTGGCCCAATAGTCAATTCCTGCATAATGTCAGTAGGCCAAGGTCACTTGTATTTTTTTTATTTTTTTTAAAAACCACACATTCGTAAATTTATGTTTTGAAAAGTATCTATTTCCTAACTAGGTGATGGACCGCGCTACGCGCAGTTTTGTGTGGCAAAAATTATTTATCATATGGAGGAGTGTAAAATTTTTATTCCAAATTTTTTGTATTGATCAACTTAGGCGGAATTCAGTTTGGCTATGTTGATAATAATGATTTTTGTCTAAAAAAACATATGAAGGTCATGAGGAGTTTTTAACTGTTAACGAAAAATCATATGGGTTAGAGGTTGCATCATCACACGTGTTTGTGTACATATGACTTAATATAGTGCAACAGAAAATCACTAAAACCATGTGTATTATACTTGAGAGAAGGACGATGTATTATGTAGCCATAGATCGTGATTTAAAAAAAAATGAGAAGCACGTTTTGGAATGTTGACCGAGGTAGGTTCATGGTTTGATATGGCGAAAAGCTTAGAAGAGGTTTGGCTTAATAATGTTTCTTGTCTTTTTACTTATGTTGACTATAGGAGGATGGTTTGAATGTAACTTTTTTAAATATGAATTTGTGATAATTAAGAAATTCTCGTTAAAATATAAATAAGTATCTCACTAATTCAATTTTGAGAATAAAATTTTTTAGATTGATTAAGCATCCGACGATTACACTTAAATTTGTTAGATTTTAAAAACCCAAATGACCATAGGTTTAAGTTTTTCCTATAAAAAATTGTTTAAAGAGGTAAGATCTGATTTTGGTTTTTTTTCCCTGGAGCCAAAAATCTAGGAAAACCCTAAACCCTAAACTATACATATATTTATACTTTATACAAAGTTGTAAAATTATATACTTTGGTAATAACATTATTATTATTTTATTTTTTTTTGGTCGGAAGGTAATAACATTATTTAAGTTGACTTTTATATTGTGTATATGATAATATTTTATTATTGTATCATACCGTTTTAGAAAATAAATTTAATATATATATATATATATATATTATGATTTATGAGTTCGTTTCTTAAAAAAATTTATATAAATTATGAGATTTTTTCTCATATACCCTATAATTTGAAATCAATTACTAAACTACATTCTTTTTCAAAACTCTCAAATTCACCATTTTCTTGCTCTTGTAGACTTTTACCCCTCTCACCCATAAATATTCACCAAATTGTCATTATCTTTTAAAATATTTTTTTTGGAAAATAATACCCTAGCACCCTTGTATTTTTTCACTTACTTACGATACATTTTATTTTATTCATAGGAAATAAAGTTGTCAAAAAATTTGAAACAGAATGATGGTAAACAATATTTTTCCATTGCAGTTGTCGTATATAGTCATAACTCAATAAAATGTTTATCACATTTTCTCTGTAAATTTATGTTTGACATGGATAAACTTGCATGATGCAAGTTGCATCACAATTTTCTAATCATTTTTAAAAAATTTATGCCGATGTGATCTTAAGAGAGTGGGAATGTGCATTCTTTTATGATAAACTGGTTAACATGCTGAATGTTTTTTTGTATTAATCTGTTTTTTCATAAGGATACATGACGTGCACCACTTTCACGTATTCTTTCGTCTCCTTAATAAATAACAAATAACTAACAATTCATTTTAATAAAAAAGGAAGGAAACTCACCCAATCAATAAAAAAGGAAAACAATCGTAATCAACCAAAACTCTCTTCTCCAGTACAACATCAAAAACCCATACATCGTACTAATCAACACATCAGACTCTTCTAGGCATAAATTGTACTCGACATTTGCATAACACCATCATAGGCAAGAATGGAAACATACCGTTACTGGGTTGCACACAACTAAAAGAAAAGAGATCATCATCCTACGATCCATGGTTTTAGTTTAGCGAAACTTTCCACTCACAGCCGTTCCCAGCCTTTTTAAGGCCCTAAACATAATTTAATTTTTTTATTATATAAAATATTTATAATAAATATAACTAAAAAATGTTGGTATGAAATACTATTGAAATAAATGCTGACAAAAAATATATGGACATTAACTTATTTTTGATTCATTTCTAAATTTTCTTTTATAATGAAACGAATTACCTAATTTCAATATTTATGATATCGTATCGGTAGTTTTGTGATACTTTTGTCTATAGCCACAATACAACTATCACAAAAAATTGTAACAAAAATATCTTACAATTTTTTAGGTATATATTGTCATATATAAATTATTTGAAAGTTTTATTATTTTAATAAAATTAAAACAATCATAATAAAATTAAATAAATGTTAGGCAATGAAAGAAATAGTGAATAGCAAAAGAAAAAAAAAAATTTGAGGGTGAAAAAACAAAGAAAAATGTTTGTTTTGAACAAATACAAGATATACTTTAGTGGGAATATCTTAAAATATTAGTATGGTTGTTTTTCTCAAACAAAAAAAAAAGAAAAGTTTTGATTTTATTAACAAAAATATTATTATCTAAATAAGGCTTTGTATATGACAAAAATAAAATAAATATAAGACCTTTATGAAATAAAAGGCCATAAACCAATGTTTATTTTTTTACTAAATAGGCCCGGCCCTGTTTCCACTCCAGCATTCGCTTCCGCATTCAAGATTTTGAATCCCATTTTGCATCGCTACACGCGGTTTGTTTGTCTGTTTATAAAAACAATAAGAATACAAATATTTATAAAAAAATCATAAAATTATATATTTTGATAATAACATCATTTAAGTAGATTTTTATAGGATTCATACAACAAATTTTTTTTTATTATAGTATTACATCATTAGAGAAAATCTACATGAAAGAATCCATCGAAGATTATTAATTAACATTTATTAATTTTGTAGATTAAACATTTTATTCTTTAACTTTCAAATCTAGATTTTCAAATCAATTTTAACCCAATAAAAAAACTAATAACCTAAATCCGGAATGAAATCGTGAAGTTAGCCAAAAATTTCTACGGTTTGCTCATCTCGTTGGACCATGTAACTTTATTGGTCATGGTCATCATATTTCAGCTCCTGCACAGTTACGTATTTACGTATTTTGTCTTCGGTTTCCAAGTCAGAGACCTTCTTCGAAAAAGCAAATACGTAATGCACACGTAATAATTTATGAGTATGCAAACATATATAGCAAAGAGAAGCTAGGACATTAGAAATTAGGACAATGAGAGACTGCATATATATCAATTACCTTTGCATAGATGTTCTTAACTCATGTAATTTTGTCTCTGTACATGTCTATAACCTGATTAAGCCTCTCTTTACAAAGTTTACTTGCGTGCTCGTACTTCTTCTCGGTTTCTTGTATTTTCTTTTCTAACAAATCTACCTGATCATGAGAAATTTCAATAAATATAAGAAAGAGATAATCAACAACCAATTAATTGAGAAGGATATATTGTGTGAAAAAGTTACATATAAATCTTTTTTTCCAGCAGCAAGTTTATTTGTCATTTCCATTAGCGATCGAAACATTGTCAGCCGAGCTCTCTTCTTCTACGATGTGTGTCCCCTCCATTTTCATTCCCATTGTTTTCACTACTTCTCTTCTCTAACAAACCCGCTAGTGCCTGAGAACTATCACACATCTGAACAAAGAGAAAAAAAATATGAAAAACACTAAATAGAGCATGAGTCTCCCTTGAGACGTTCATTCTCAGCTGCAAGATTACTCACAATCTCATAATCACATGAAACACTGTCATTCAACTGCTCTGAAATGTTTGAGCTTGTTTCATTGTGTCTTTGTGTCTATAACATCGATTTTCTTCTTTAGTGAACTGTTCAATGCCTAAGAAAATGTTGAGCTTTATGAGATATAACTTATCAAGACAAATCACTGAATCCTTAAAGAAACCTCTTTGTCGACGATTATGAATTGTGTTTCAGAACCAATATTAGAAGGTTATACCTTCAATTGTTGATTTTCAGCTTCGAGTTTGATGATTACATCTTGGTCAAAGACTGGAACCTCCTGTTTGATTTGCTCTTCATTTAGCTTACTTGTTTCTTCATATTTAGTCTCGGGTCCATCAATTTTCCTTTGAAATGAGCTTACCAACTCCTTAAAAGTTATAAAGAAATAGAATAAAGCAGAGCAACCAAATCATACAGGTAAAGTTTAAAATTCTGTAACAAACCCCATACTGAGAACAAAACGTTTTCATCAAGAAACTTCATGACCTTACCTTGAGATATGTAAACGTTGGTGTAATCGATGATTCCGAATCACATATTCCATCAACAACTCTTCATCGAAAGCCATCTATCCTTTCTCCTATTTCAGGTCTCTTAAGTGGCGAGGAACTCCAAATTTCTTGACGGACTCACCATTGCTTAGAGATGGGTCTAACCAAAGCTTTAGATAAGGTCATTGAAGGTCTTGGTGGTAAGAGGTTTCGTGGGAGATGGAGCAACTCGATACTGATAATATGTCAATTAAATCAAACTCTAACTTCGGAATTGAACGTCTCTAAACTCAATCAAAACATAAACCCAAAGGTCAGAGACGTATTCATAATTGACTTTTGGAGATAGAGACAGAGGATTAAAAGAGTAACCTGCCGAAGAGCCTCTTTCTGTTTCCGATCAGACTCCGGCGTGTTTCCTCCGTCCCACCGAAGAACGATCTCCGTCTCCGGCTAATTTTGTTCCTCCCTCGCTGCTCTTCCGCCGTCGCCGGTTAATCTTGTTCTCCCCTTCGCCTGCTCCTTCTTCTGTTAAATCGAAGACGACGACAGTTAATCTGAATCTGTTACCACTGAATGAATCATTGATCTGATTTATAAAGAAGTGATGAGTTGAATAAGGAAGAATTTAATATCAAATTGAGAAGGGACGTGAAACGATTTGCCTATTTCCAGTTAAGCATTGAATGTATAATCAATGTAGAAAGTTTTGTGAATTTGAATCGATTGAAAGTAGACGGAAGACGGAGAAGAAGGAGGTGAGTGGATTTCTTTTTTCCTTCGCGTCACTAGGCCAAGGTCACTTGTATTTTTTTTAATTTTTTTTTAAAACCACACATTCGTAAATTTATGTTTTGAAAAGTATCTATTTCCTAATTGTTTCATGAAACGAATCACCTTACGGTGATTACTTCCAGCAACATCATTTGCAACCCCATCATTTACCCCCCCATTGTTAACCAAAAAAAAAAAAAAAAAAGTATAATAAGGAATTAACGGTATAGAAGTTGAAAGGTCAAAAATGATTTTTTCCTAATTTGAAAACTCTCAGTTCAAAATTTTATGCTTGTGTAACTGGTAATGGACAGTCAATAAAACCACTATATATATCGGGATAAACTAATTCTAATGTAACATATAAAATAAAATTAAGTAACTATATAACCTGAACAACTCTTGTAGACTTGTGGAAAATGTTTGATTAAGTTCAGAGCAAAAAAACCATTTTCTTTTAAGGTAACGAGAGCAAAAGAACCATTTGAAACCAAAAAAAGAAATATATATCATATATGTATATATATATATATATATATATATATCTAGGAAGCTAAAAAAATTTGAGCGAAAAAATTCGTTGCAAGAAATGAAAAATAAAAAGGAAATCAAATAATAATAAAGATAAATCTTATTCCATTAAAAAGGGAAAGAAAAAAAAAACTTAACTAATTTCTAACACATCATTTTCTATGAGTCGGAAGTTAATTAAATGTTGATTTAAAAATTTTCAACGGACACAACTCAAAATTGTAAATCAATCCTAACATTATAGGGCAACATACCAAAATATTTTATAATGTTCAAAATTATTATATATATATATAGAAAATGAAGAAGACACGGAAATCTTTTTTGTAGGATTATTAAAAATGGTTATAAATGAAAAAGTATAGAGAAAAATGATGTGTCCCTCCACAGTCTTTTCTAAAATTATATGTTAGAAATAAAAATGGACAATGATAAAAAAATACTTGACAGCACAAATTATCTTATAAAATTATTTATACTGTCACTGGTGAACAATATTGTGATTATTATTAACTAGTAAAATGTAAGAGACAAAAAAAATATGGAAAGAAGATACGCACCCCTCCTAAGCATATTTCAGGAGTGTAAATAGTTATATTTGAAGTTTGAGAGATTTTATCTTTCGATTAAACATGGAATGTTAGGTTCATTCTTAGGTCGGGAAACAATTACGAAACATACAAATCCTATTAAACTAAAAGTATTGCTCATTATAAAAAATATGAAAATATATGGTCTTTCAAAAATAATTAAAAGTAAAAAGTATAATTAAATACATTTATAAAATAAAGTATGTATACACCAAAAAACAGGCAAATAAGATCGTGAGAAAACCTATTTTAGATGATGCACATGATCTTCCCAATAAATTTTAAAATTATTAAGATTCGAAGTAAAAGGTAATGAAAAAAAAAATGAATAGGGAGATACTTCCAGGTATTTTATTAGATTCTCATAGTTAAAGTGATGAAATTATAAAAATGAAAAATAAAAAATACAATTTTACAAAAAAATCTACAATTACATATATCAAAATATAGATTCTAAGTGAAAACATATAAATAGGATTTCTGATCACAAAAATGTTGTCACGAAAAATATTATCCGTTAGAAAATATTGAATATTTGATTTCGCAGTATTATCAGCTTCACGTAAGAATATTTTCGATCTTTCACCTCCCAACTAAAAGTCATTCTTGCAAATTTGTTTACACATATTCCTTTTTACCCAATTTTTTCAAATTCTTGACCTATTTGGCTAATTCATTGATGATATATAGATAAGTTAAATATCATATTTCCACAATATATATAAATGTGTGTGTGATGTGTATGATAATATCTATTTTCGCTCGGATTTTCTCTGGTTGGATGTATTTACTTACATAGTCACGGTACAACAAACAATATTCAGCCTTGTCATAGAGTCAGTAATGCCAGTTTGTCACATTATATATTTATAATGGTTCCATCTTCTTTTCCTTTGTCATTTATCAAAATTACCAGAAATTTTATTGATCATCACTTTATCTTTGCCAGAGAAAATTGTATTTTTCTAGTCCATTTTGAAAATTGGCCAAAAGGAGCAAATTAAAAGAAACAAAGACAGAAAAGGAAAGCAAAAATACAGAAAGAATCCAGCTGGAATTGTCAGAGAGACAAAAGCTTAAAATCTTACTACAAAATAATAAAACTAATCTCCATCTCACTCCTTCATCATTTTGGGACCTCATAATTATGGCTCTTCCCATATTCTTTTCTTTTTTGATTTTTCATGAAATTCACTTTTTATTTATTTTTAAATAACTAAATAGAAAAAACTGAAAATTACCCTTTTGACAAATTGTGGGTTGTAAATGTAAATACAAAACTTGGAACAAATTCAACGTTTGAATAAATATGTGTTTTCTTCTTCTCAAATAATCAAATCCCGGGAAAAGAATAAAACAACAGATATAGAATCCAAGAAGAACAAAAGGAAAAAAAAAAAAACAAGTCAGACAAATCCAACAACCTCCCAAATAGAAGAACTGTGGAAACGTAAAGAAGAAGGAAGAAGAAGACTCATATCTTGGTTTGAATATCAACAAAACCCTAAAAAAAATACATCAAACTCTCAAATTACAATTTTAATGCAGAAGCATCATCACCAAAGCTATTACCACCATTGAAAGATTCTTGAATCCGATGCTCCGTGAAGCCGATGATGTTATCTTCTGTGGCCTGAAATAACAAGAAATCCCGAAAGAATGAATTCAAGAACTTAAATTTATGTTATAAGAGACAGAAAATGTAGTGTTGTTGTAAGTTTCTTACTTTTGTAGTTTGCTGAGAGCACCACAGTAGAGGACATTATCAGGCGCCCCGAATTCGGTTTTGTTGTTTTCGTCTGGATTAACAACTCTAACATACGTTTCTTGTCCGAGATACCAAGAATCAAGATTCTCCGTTCTTAGATTCCAAGCGCCAGGATTGTCCATAGATATCAAGATCGCTGACCATGCTCCTGGATACACCTGTGAACAAATCCCACAAGAAAATGGACTTCAGCCTCAGTTTGTTTGTTCACATTTTTGTTTGTGTCTTGATCAAAGTTCTTATGTAAAAAATGACGCATTGTAAGGGGTTTATAAGGGATTGAGTTATGACCTGAATAGTTGAGCGGGCGATACCATCCCATTTGTTGTAAGTTCCTCTACTGTTCTCTGTCCATTCTCCGTAATCCATTCTGCAACCAAAACAGTTCAAAAGTTATTTACAACGCCATTTACCAACTTATCGATAAAAGACTTTATGGTTTTTGGATTGTGTCCGAGAAAGGGAGACTTAAAGTCAAGAACATAGGAGAAGTAACTAACTGACTCACCCGACGACAAAGAAGGCATAACCACTCATGTGATAGCTCTGCATCTTGGTGTCATTGTTCTGAAGAATGACTTCCATGAATCCACGGTATGTGCCATTGATGATTGAAGTCTCCATTCTAGGCGGTCCGGTTAAAGGTCTCTTAGGGAAATCAAGCTTGTAAACTCCACGAACATTGTGCTTATCGGCTAGTCTAATAGGCGTAGAAGGATTCACAAATGATATGCCATTAAGAGTTGTTCTTCTTTTTCCCTTGATCATCACAGGCGGCGCATTCCTCAAAACATAGACATCGGTTACATTGATTGAACCGTATTTAAACGAGCCTTGAGGATTAGGACGAGCACCACTCGCAGATACATTCCACCTGCAACAAACAACAACAATTTAACTTTTGAATGAAAAAGGTTAACTTGAAGCGATTAAAAGAAACGGCCAAAGACTGATGAAACTATAAGGAAAAAAATTTGCTTTATTCTGGATTACCAACCTGATGGACCTTGCTTGATTCATGGAGAAAGTTTTGTCGAATTCGTCTTGTGGTCCAGGAGGTAAGTGGCCTTTTGCTTTTCCTTTAGAGTTGGTGTAGTGTAAGATTCCAACTCCAGTTACTCTTCTCCAGATGGTTTCATTGACAACCCGAGCACTAGCGACAATGTAGTAATCAGCACTTGCATTTTGATCCATTGTAACCAAGAAGGAAAAAGTTTGGCCAACATGAATATCCAAGCTTGTGTAGTTTTGTTGAACTGTGTATGATCCTTCGGATTCCGCAAGAAGTAAGTTATGGTCTTGAATCCGGAAGTTCAAGCTTGTCGAGATTCCCACATTCGACACACGAATTCTATACGTCTTTCCTGATATTGTCACGAAAGAATATTATCCGTTAAAAAAAAAAAAGAAAAAAAAAAACAAAAAGACTTGATACGAAAAAGCTAAAAAATACTCACCGGGATGGACTGTGATTGTTTCAAAATCGATTTTATCAGGAACTAGGGTCTGATTGTATTGGTAAGGTCCTTTACCATTAATGAGAACCCCATCTGGCATTCCAAGACCTTTACCATCATCTAAAGTCTTTCGCAAAGCCTACATTTTCCGCATAATCTCACAAGTGTTTAGAAAAAACGTCTAAAGTGTCTTTGCTTGAAGAAAAAAAAAAAAAACTGCTAACCGTGTGGTTCCTTATGTACCAATCACCAATCGTAATTGTAATATCGCCGTCTGGAGTGGCGAAAGGGACTGGAATAATATCTCTAGGATTGACAATGAAGGAGCCAAAACCACCAGCAGCTCTCTGGAAATGAAGTGATGGGAAGTAGAAGAAACTCCCAATTTGATCCTTAACTTGAAACTCATAAGTCCAATTCCACTTTGGAGGAATAGGACAATTGGTTCCTGCAACTCCATCTTGCCACGACACACGTCTCTGTTGGATTCCAGACCTGTAAGAAAATCAAATAACACATTCAACTATAAGATTTCTTCTCTTCTTCTTCTTCTACTACACATGTAAAGTCTCTTAAAGACAAACTCACCAATGGAGTAGAAGTTCCTCATCTAATTTGTTTCTCACATTGACAACCAGATTTTCATTGGTTGTAACATTGATTACAGGACCAGGAAACATTCCATTTATAGCAATGACCTGGAAACAGAGAAATTAGTTTACCCTTACAAGTTAGAACCCTCATTGTGATTTTAGATCTACTACGTCACTTCATCTACAAATGGATCTCAAGTTTAAAAAAGACTGAAACTTTTTTTCATTCATTCAGGTGGAATTTAAGTAAACTCCAGATGAAAGAAAAAGGATAAAACTTATAAGTAAAAAACCTTTTCTTGACCATTAAAAGAATTGAAGTTTTCTGGAAAGTAAAAGTAGAATGTGTTTCTTGTAGATGAATTTTAAGTATATGCCCTGAAGCAAAGAAAAAGATTGAAACTTTTGAGAAATCTGAAATTTTTAATAACACCCACACAATAAAGATATAAACTTTTATTAAACTGTGGCCAAAATCATCCCAATTTCTACTTTTCTATTGCAAGATTGCTAAATGATAAAATTAGAAATGTATGGATTCTATATGTCAAAGTAATGGATTGCTAAATTGTTTCGAAATTTTTCTTTCTTTTTTTATGGTCAATTAAGCCATCTACATTTCTTTACTATAAATGGGAAATTATAATCAAAGTAAACTAAAAAGATAGACCTTTAGCTCACTAGTGAGCAACAGCAAATCTAAAATTAAGGGTTTTTCAAAGAGTTCCTTTTTCCGCAATGTAGATAAATCTAAAAAAACAAACCCCAAAACTTTAATCAAGCAAATTCAAAACCCTCAAAATCTCAGATCTAGAAGAAGAAGAAACCAAACCTGTTGAGGAACACCAAGTGGAGAAGCAGTAATGTAGGAAACTTCAAAGTTATGGAAAGAATATGGATCTGCAGCAAAGCAGAAACCCAAATTCAAGAAGAAGAGAAACAGGATCTTGAACAAATCCATTTCTTTTTGCTTTTAGTTGAGCAGAGTTTTGTTTTAATTTTCTCTTTGTTTCTCTGAATTTACATTATCAGATTCGGGAAAAATGGAAGAAGAAGTGTGAGAAACTAGAAGCTATAAAGGAAAGAGACAGAACAGAACGGCCATAATTATTATATTATTATATTAATAATGTTAGTTACTTATTATTATTTAGTTGTAATTTTTCCAGAGAAAAAGCCGCACAATGCGCCTATAAATATGCTTAATTCGAGAAATTAAACTTAAAAGTAATTAAATTTTTTTTTTATTTTGCCGACGATAAATTCTTTAGCTTAAATATATCATATATTCGAATATCATTCTTTGTACTTTTAAGTTTTTTATATAATTAAATTAAATATATGGATACCAATCTTTTATTACATAGTGTTTTAATCTTCTTTTGTCGGTGAACCATAAATATATGAAAATAATAAATAATATAGAATTTAAGAAAAAACTAAGTTGACAGAGAAATGAAAAAAAAAAAAAAAAACAAGCCAACGGATATATAATGATAACAGTATTGCATGACAGCAAAAAAGAATGGCTCCCATATGGTTGACAATATTTATATACTTTTTTGCATTTTCCACCGAAATATATTATTTTTGGTATACTTTAATTACCAAAAATGAGCTGTAAACTTCCTTAACATAGACCATCAATTTTTATTTATATTCCGACGCGTAATTCATATAAATTTACACTGATTGTGGGGAATTATTGTTAAGAAATAATGATGCGTTGTAGTAATAATTGGGAAGCTGAATAATAGATTTATTGATTTAATAAGATTTTAGGTAAGGCAAAAGTGCATAATGTACGCAATAATCACATGCCCCTCGCGTGCTAGCTTAGCTTGTGTGAAATTAAACAAATTTTTAAGTGGTAACTTTAGTGTTACATTTGATTAATGAATAGTTTAAGTGGAGATTTTGGGACTTGACCGTTTGACTAAAGGCATCTCAGAGAAGACGAGATAAGATTATTTAGGATGAGAGGCGCAACGTAAACGTTGGGCTACTCTGGATTTGCCACGTGCACTGACAGCCAAATTGATAGAGATCTTTCTGGCTTTTGACGCTTGTTTTTCTGCAAAAAAAAAAAAGAAAAAAATTAACGACAACCTCAAACAAAATAGTAACACTAGCACAAATTACTGTATTTATTTTTGAGAAGATTTGGTTTAATAAATTCTTAAATTTGAAAACTAATTTATCTTTGAACAAATTTCTAAATTTTAAGTTTATTATATATTGAAAGGCTTTATGTTCTCATAAAATTTGAACATTTACATATTTATTTTCTTTTCTTAAATATATAATATGGAATATAAGAAATAAATATAAACTCTAATGAAAACCTAAGTTACTCTCATTATTTTTATAAAAAATATAGGCAAAATTATTGTATATGCCATTTTTTCGTTGGGTTCTTTTAAAACTGCCACTCTCTTTCCCCAGTGCCATATTATCTAAATAGTGTCTTGTTTATGACGAAAATAGTCCTGCAAAAGTAAAGAAAAAAAAAAAAAAAGAGGGAAGAGAGAGCCTGAGAAAGATGTGATGCTTATCATTGAGCAAGCTGAAAACTTGAGACAAATAATTTTGAAATTGACAGAGGATTAAGGAAGCTTATAAGCTAGAATGTCTCTTTTCCAATGAAAAATTTTGGCTCCGGCAGATTATCAACACTGACCCATACTGCTCCGGCAAGTGATCGACGACGGTACGGCTCCGACGAGTGATTTATGACAAATGTATGGTTCCGGCGAGTGATTAACGATGACCACGACTCCGGAAAATGTCTTCGTATTAAGGCTATTAGGATACAACGAAATTGCTGAAGCAGAGAGGGATGATGTTGAGTTCACGGCAAGAAGAAAAATTTAATCGTTTTATTGCACAGAGAACTCAGGGGAGGAGACAAAATCAATAAGGTTATTTCTTTAGAGGGCATATTTGTAATTAGATCTATGGCCCATGGCAAAATTAAAAGTAGTTGCTTACTTTTTAATGGCTTTTTTCATAATTAATCCAAAAATATATATACTCAGATATACCCATATATATCTTGAAGCAATATATTTCTAAGTTTTTACCTTTATTGCCGGTTTAGCTATCTCCATCAAATTATATATAAATATATATATATATATATATATATATATATAATGGTATACATACATAAAGAAAAATTGTCGCCAATTACACAAAATTTCTTAATGTTTATTTAGTTTGAGATAATAATTAACAGTCACTCGTTTGTTATTATTCACCATAGTTAAAATGGACGGTTTGATGAGTGATTAAAAGGAACGATTCTAGAAAGATTTTGAAGCTCAAACTAACATAAAATCTAAAATCATTCGAACATAAAATAAAAAATATTCACTAGGAGATTTCAAGCACTTCTCTCTTTTCACTTTTGTTAAATGGTTTCGAAATCAAAAAGTTTGATTTCTGTATTTTTCACTCGAATCCTTATAATTCTTGAAATTTTTTATGGTTTTTGTCAAAAAATACTTTGACTTTTTGTGACGAAGCCGTAGATGTGCACAATCTATCATGGAGAATAGTGTTTATGACAAAATATGGTGGTTTGATATTTGTTGAGGTTAGAAAATTTAGTTCTCTGTTTTGAATTGGTTGATGAGGTTTGTGTTTACAGGTTAAGTTCATGCATAAAATAGGAGAGATAACGAGTGCAAAAATCTTTTAGGTAAGAAACTTGTCAAGGAGTAAAGTGCTTCGTTTGAGAGACCTCTTTCGGGAGGCGGGTTGAGAATTATGCTCAAACGATATTCAGCTCAGAGGATTAGAAAAACAAGAATTCATGAATGCAGACTTGATGGAATTCTGAAAGGTCAAATGGACCAAAGCATTTGATAACCCTTTTTTGGTTTTGTTCATTCGTGTGAAAAGGAGCATTGTTTTGATCATTTGTTTGTTTTTCTTTTTTATAAAATTTTGACGTGAAATTATAGATATTTATCTGTGTGAAACATTAATCATAAATTCATCGCAAATTGCTGATCTAGAATGTGACTAAGGATATGTAAGTCTGTCTGAAAGCATATACCTTAGCTTGGTTGCAGGTTGCATCACCACCAAGAAGCTCGGAACCTATGACAAGGTCCCTTGGAAAAAATCCAACGGAAGCTGAGCTCTGAGACATGGAGTTGCATAGTTTTGTTTATAGTCTGACCAGTTCGGTCTATACTCTTAAAAGTTGAAACACCAAAATGATTTGGAATTCTCCGGCCACTTTAAATGGTTGTGCAGGCATTATAGACAACAAAATGGTTGCAGAAACAATGTAAGTCCTTGTATTTTCTCAAATTCTCCAACCAATATTCCTCTCATCCAATGTTTTAGTCATCAGGCTAAGAAGTTCACCATTGTTTTTTCTGCAATGTGTATTTTTCTGTTGAATCTTCTCTTCATGTATAAAATGTAGAACAAACAATTAGTTGAGATTCAAGAGGCAAGTTCGGTGATTGAGAAGAATGGTTTTGAAATTGAGGATACAACTACAAAGGTTTCGGAGTTGAAGTGGATTAACGAGAATTTACAACGTCGTTTGAGAGAAAAAGTTGTGGTAGTTAAGTGTGTGAATGAGGCTAATGAGAAGCTGAGAGTTAACGGGGAAGACTAATATCAGGAGTTTGAAGAGGAGAAACGGAAGTTGGTGGATGCTTCAGATGAAATGATTGAGAAGAAAATTGATATTGAGCAGAAGAATAATGTCTATAGGGCAAAGATTGAAGAATTTAAAGGGATTTTAACGGTGGTATAAAAGAAGAAGTTGGAAGTTTAGAAGACGATGAAAGCTTTGAAAGAACTTCAGGAAACTACTCCTTCCGTTTCATAAAGATGAATTTTCTAGGAAAACAATTATGATTCAAAACGATGATGTGGTTTCAACGCATAATTGTTAATTTCAAGACTAAATATCTGAGTTTTAAACAAAACTATTGGTTTAGATTTGTTGAAAAATGCATGCTAAAAAATTATGTATTGTTAATTGTTTTCTTAATATATGTGAAGTTTTTAAAATATTTATCTTTTTGAAAGAGAGAATACTATTTAAATTTTAAACTACTATTTAATGATCATGAAACCTAGAATTCATAAAATCATTTAATAAAATAAAATCTTTGATCGTCAATTTGCTTTAATTTAATACTTAAACCACAAACAAAATAAAATCATGTCCGTATATGGAGGTAATCATTTAGAATATATTTAAAAATGGACAAAGACATGTATTTTAATGGGGTTTGTTCTAGTCTCTAAATAAACAACGTTATTATCATAGTGCACCGACGTTTATAGAATTTAATGTGGCAAACTATAAATTTCCATCAACTCAAAGGTATTTATGTTAAAGTTAATGAGAAGGTCATCGCTTGAAATGAAAATATAGATGTGTCGATGGAATCTAGGGAAAGAATTTTTGCCTCATTGCCTCTAGTTTTTCATACATTATTGAAATCCACATCTTAAGAAAAAAAAAGGGAAAATTCTAAAAAAAGGTTTTTTTTTCATTAGTTGATTATAAATAGGTCTTTTTATCAAGTTTAATTAGAAGTAGGTTTTTATTTTATTTTTAATACCAAAATACCCCTAAAAGACCTAGTTGTGAAAATTTTTGATGAAAAAATTAAATACTCTATATCACATAGAGGGTTCAACTTTCTATTTTTGGAATAGCTATTCAGAATAATAAAAAAAAACTTAAAAAGACCCAAAATCCATGATTTAGTCCTTCCTAAATTCGAATCAGCGAATTTTGAGTTTCCTAGAGGTGGTTCTTATGGGATCTTTACTGTTTTTAGCGATTTCGTTCTAAAAATTCCGGCCTCGTGATCAGAATTAATGTTCTAATGAGTTTTTTACTATTTTTAGGGATTCCGGTATGAAATTCCGGCCACGTGACCGGAATTAGTGTCATTATGAGATTTTTACTGTTTTTAGTGATTCCGGACTAAAATTCCGGCCTCGTGACCGGAATTAGTGTTCTTA